>JAOUQT010026161.1:0-11596 GCA_025769995.1 Xyliphius kryptos
GAATAATGTTTTGACTGGTTATGTTCACCATAATAGGGTTTACCGAACATAGTTATGGGGTGAGTGCCGGTAGCGCATTTGAACAAGAAAAAATAGTAGACATGAAAAATGTATGTTGTGTGATGAGGAAATTTACGCAAATGAGCGTAGTTGAAAATATTTCAAGTCGCCCGACGATGTATGAATGATTTAAATTGAATATGTAGATGTATATATGTACACACACACACACATATAATGATCAAAAAATCAGCCGCGGCCAGCTTGTTAAAGGTGAAGAAATGGCGGAGCCTTGATACGCCTAGAGGAGGCGCGGCTGACAAAATACCGCGATATAATGACGTTAACGGTAGCTATCATTGGTACAGGAATCGGGATCCGGCACTTGCATTGAGAAAAGATAGGAGCGTCCCAGCGGCTTCTCAGCGGCTAAAGCCATAGGAAATATGTATTTTCCGACGGCTTTAGGCGACCCCTGTGTTTTGGTCATTCGACCCCAGCCGGGGTCGCGACCCACAGGTTGAGAACCGCTGGTTCAGAGCATGGAGCAGATACCAGGAGACAGGCCAGTACACCAGGAGACATGGAGGGGGCCGTAAGACAGAACATCCACACCAGGAGCAAACAGGAGGTCACACAGTTATGTGGAGGCCACACACACTACCGTGCCTCATTTTAACTTGTCTTAAGGAACTTCCACTAAAGTTGGATCAGCCTGTCATTTGATTTTCCACTTTGATTTTGATTCCAAATCTAGACCTCCATGGGATAATCATTTTGATTTACATTTTAGATAATTTTTATGTTATTTTGTTCTCAACACATTCCTCTATCTACTAAAGAAAGATTTTCAACTGAAATATTTTATTCATTGAGATCTAGGGTGTTATTTTAGTGTTCCCTTTGTTTTTTTGAGCAGTGTATATTTTTTACTCTATAACATTGTTTACATATAATTTTCCATTTTGACTGAAAGTGAAGCAAATACTTGAGGCAAAAGCTAGTTAGATTTATTAAAAGAACAATTAAATACAATGCAGCAACCTGTAAGGTTCTGATTTCTTACTGTATTCTTAAGGCAGTCATCCTCCACATCAAAGTTGGAGGTGTCCGAAGGGCTGCTGACTTCAGGGATGTAAGGAGCATCACAGTTTCGGATATGATCCCAGCTGATGCCAGCAAAGAAAGGGTGCTGTTTAAAGTCCTGGATTCCATTTTGGCCTAATCGGTGCTCCCTGCTGCAAATGAGCCTTCGGATCAGGTCTTTTGCATTGTCCGAAACTTCGGTAATATGAGCTGGAAACTGGAATCGCTCCTATTCAAGAACACAATATAATAGAGAAGCTGATTTTACATACAAGTTTAGAAAAAAAGTTTATATGACTTATCACAAACAAAATCAGTTAACTTCTTACCTTGTGATTCATGATCTTGCCATAAGTCTCCACCAAGGACTCGGCATAAAAGGGCGTTTCTCCATATAACATTTCATACATACAGACACCCAAGGACCACCAGTCACACTCAGGGCCATATTTGCCCTTGCCATCCTCCATTGCCTGCAGGATCTCAGGGGAGATATAATCTGGAGTTCCTACTGCCACAGAAGACTGCACCTACAGAGATAACGTATTCACTGAATCAGGTACACAGAACATGTGCCTACTGTCCTTTATTAATAATAATAATAATAATTATAATTATTATTATTATAAGAGGAAAAACACAGTTTTTTTGTCACAGTTCTATATAAAGACACAGGTATTTAACCTTAAAATCAAACAAATTCCATCATGCCAATAGAGGCCATGGAGTGGTGTAAAAACAAGTCAACAAGAGTTTTTTTTTTTAACTGCTAAGCAAACACTTAAGTGCAGCCTGGCCTTTGTGACAGTAGTGAGACAAGAAATCCAAGTAAAGTTCCGAGTCTGAGCTTCATGAGCAGGAGAAAACTGGATGAAGTGAAGCTTGTGGTAGAAGTGAGCAATTGAAAAACGTGTAAAAGCCGATTCTACAGCAGTGCTGCCCTGACTTTCTACAAAAACACTGCAAAAGTGAACAGTTTTAAGCACGCACGTGTGAGCATGCCAAAACACACGTACGCACTCACAATTGTCTTGTCGGAGGACTGTGGATTATCCTGTTGAGTGGTCTGTGATGCATTACAAAACAACAGAGTCATATAACATTATTCACTGTTGCCTCACATTAAAAAATGCTTTAAGTGCGTTTTGGACTTGGTAGCAAAGGGCCTTTGACTTTGATAGAGCAGGGTCACAAGACCGAGGCCTGTAGTGTTTTGTAAGGAGAAGTGGTGGTTAACTGGGAAAATGTTTGTCCTGCTAGTTTCTTTAATTAAAATTCTACAATACAATATTGTTTGCAGTTTAGTAGAACCCATGTTAATTTATGCATAACGAAAGCAGTTTTCGTCTATTTCATCTTCTCGTTTTGGGGAGGGACTTCCAGTACAGCCCACATTGAAGCATCCAACTGCACCAAGTCTGGCTTGACAGACAGCACCATGTGACCAAAGCTGGAAGGCTGTCCCGCATCTTACAGCATGTATATAAAACCCAGAGGACATATTCTACTTTAGTTCTTCATCTGCTTCGTGCAGCTTCACAGCCTCACCAGCTCTTCTACAAATTCTGACGAAGCTTCACTTAACTGTCCATAGGGGGACCCAACCTCTTGGATTAGCCCCCGTTGGATGTGGAGC
Organism: Xyliphius kryptos; assembly: GCA_025769995.1. Classification (NCBI taxonomy): domain Eukaryota; kingdom Metazoa; phylum Chordata; class Actinopteri; order Siluriformes; family Aspredinidae; genus Xyliphius; species Xyliphius kryptos. The sequence continues at coordinate 2,723 of JAOUQT010026161.1, forward strand.
TGAAAGGAGATTGTTTAGGTCAACCGTTTTGTGTATTGGCCGCACAGGCTACATTTTGTGCAGTACAGGATGTCCGCGAGAGCAAATTTTTACGGCTACCCGCTTGCTTTTCTCTGCCTCATCGTGGAACACATGCTGTCCAGAATCTCCACTCGCACAGAGGAACCACAGTTGTGAACTTGCCCGGCTGTCTGCAGCGCCCTCATCACAGCAAAAGATACCCATCCTCTCTGTGTCGTATGCATTAGTAATGCCTCGCGCTGCTGAGAAGGCTGCTTCGTCGTCGCCTTAAGGTTGCCACCTTGCAGAGTAATGAGGCAGAGCAGCAGGATGCAGACACTGATAGGCCTGGCAGCGTGTTGGCTCTATAAGCCCCCCCCACCCCCCCAGCTCTGCATTGCACAATCTGAAACACGGCCTGTCTGGCCTCGAGATTTCAGGAACACAACGGGCAGCTAACGGAATGGGCGAGCCTCCTGTGGTGGAGCCCTCTATAGAGAGGTATCTTAACCAATCTTAAAAAGGTCTTCTGAAACCACCCAGCCCTCCCAGGGAAGATGGTCGATGCTCTAGCTCATCGTTGGCCGCTGGTGTCACACAACGGGGGGGGGTCGTTCGCCCCTGTGTCTGATTCCCCCCACTCTGTCCAAAATGAAGGAGAAGAGGCTGTCACAGAGCTCCGAGGTGGCACAAAGCGTCCTGGCTCCCTTGGAGTTGTCAACATCTCCCCATAGGTGAATCTCGAAATGAGAGAATGAAAGAGAACAAAATGTTACTACCGTAACCCCGGTTCTCTGATATTTTCAAGTGGTGAGATCCACCAAAGGCACCTCGCTCGTGGCATGAAACACATTATGGTCACTTAAGGAGAACACGCCTCCTAGGTCTTATATACAGTACATGCTGGGGGAGGCGGGGCAGCCTCCCAGCATTGACCACATGTTCTTTTCTGTCATACCAGACTTGTAATTGTTCAATTGAATGCTTCAATAAGGTAGGAACCGCATGTCCCTCCCCATAGGTGGATGTCTTCAATTGATGATAGAGAACCAGGGTAACTATAGTAACCTTTCTTTTTCTGTTCCTTTTGAAAAGACAAGTCATGTTTTTTTTTTTTTCAAAATTAAAAAAACTTTTGTAAGGTTGTTGGATAAAGATTGTTGTCAAGAGTATGGAACATCCTGTTGTCCTTATTTAACCCTGTTGAATGGTCAGATTCTTTCAAGGCACTTGTTTACTCTGAACACATGAAATGTAAATATGTTTGTTAATGCTTAACAAATGTTAATGTTAATGTTTATGTAAGCCTGCTGTTTTGGTGAGAGTTTATCAGAAATGAGAAGACAAGTCTTAACAGTTAACAATAAGGTGGACATGATCAGTAATACAAAGGGCTGTTAATTTAGTCAAATAGATAAAATTAGAACTGATTTTTACTATTTAAGTAAAACTTTTAAATAAAAATCTTTTAGATATAAAAATGCAAACATCCTTACCGTTCCATCATCCATTAATTTAAGGCAGGAGCCAAAATCAGCCAGACGAATGTGTCCATTCATATCCAATAAAATGTTATCTGGTTTAATGTCTCTGCAAGAGGAAAAGGAGAAATAAAGGAAAAAAGTCAACACAATTCAGTGACTTCTTCAGAATAACTCCCACTGTCACAAAAGTTTAGATCTGACTGGATGGATAAGTGATTCTGTACATCTGTGGCAAGACTAAATGAAAGACAAACGCACCAGTTAAAAGGTGTCCCAATACTTATAATAATTTAATAACAGGACAAGCTTTTTTTCCATAAAGAGTTTACAGATCTATGCGGACTGACTCTCTAAATTACACGTTTTGACAACTTTCAAAGTGTTACTACATTCCATAGGTTGTATACACTTCAAAGAATACAGCAGCATTGCAATTATTACATCAAAGACTTAATCATTTAGAAATAATAAACTACTGATACTAATAATACTGATTTTATTTTTATTTTGTTTTACTGTTTAAGGTTACAGAACTACACTGAAACAGCTTGAAAATGAGATGGACTTCTCTAATTCTCTAGAAACTTTCACAATTCATCCTGTTATTCAGTGAAAAATGATAGACCTTGAGGTCAGGACTATTCAGCTCGGTTCAAATGTTTGTGTTGTCCAGATTAATCTAAACATGAATCAAGTAGGTAAACAATCTTATCATTTCATTTAGTGAAATATTGCATGCCAAAAAACAAAGCACCATCAGTGTCATTTTAAAAAAAAAAATAAAAAAAATAAAAAATTTTGAACTTGAATGACTTTTTTCAATAACGAAGTTTTATATTCTGTTTGGCAGAATTTTCTATCTCCACCAGCAGAGGGCACATAGTAAGTTTGTGCCTCCAAACAAAACTTATTGAGCAAGCTGTTGTACTTTTATTGAAGTTTAAGTTATTTGTCTTGATGCTTTGAGGTCTTTCTTGGTCTACCTGTACGCTTGGCAACCATTCCATGCTGTTTGTATTTGGTCCATATTTTGGATACAGCTGACTGAACAGCCCACATCTTTAGCAACCATGCGTGAAGAGTTACCTTCAAAAAGTTTCACAATCCTCTCTTTTGTTTTCAGAGACATTTCTCTTGTTAGACCCCTTGTTAGGTCCTTGCCACTCCACTTCGTCCAGCAGCCCTCCAAGGTGTCATGACTGCAGGTGTTTTTAACTGCAGACTAATGAGCAGATCTAATCTGGGGCAGGGGTCCATTTAGGTAAAGGAAATTGACTGAGTGTGTCCTTATTTTCTACCTCCAAGTTAAGTGATTCCATACTATTTTCCTCAGAATTGAGTGATTCCATATTTTTTCCCCTGTGCTAGCTCAATAAAAGTAACATTTACTTTATTTCCACAATGTTTTTTTCCCTTTACTTTTCTGAAAGCCTACAACTTTGGAATGATCTTATTATTGTATCATGTTTTTGAGCAGTTTGTTCTACAGAATAAAATATCTGAATGAGTGCTCATCCCAGACTGGTGATTCCATACGTTTTGCCAGGGGTAGTAGAAATCAAAATCACTAAATCCCTAACAAATACGTAGTACCCAACACATAATTATGTTTTAGATCTTCTCATTTTAATTTGATTTTAAAAAACATCAGCTAGTGTAGTAACGTAAGACTTTGCAACATATGTCTGTTAAAATATACCATAATTGAAGCTTGAACATCTAGCCTCATGTGCTAAACAAGTTAACAGCAAAATTGACCAGCAGTTACTTCATCATTCCTCTCTCGTACTACAAAGTGTTGGAATAGTGATATATGTAGGCTTTAGACACCATAATGGTGACATATGGTTATAGGAAGTGAACAGACTGATCAATTAGCCTATCCTCCTTTACAGAGTGGGTTTAAAATAATCATTACCTGTCATTGATCTGTCAATACCTTTAAGGGCCATTTGTCCTGAATACAGAATGTAAGGTCAATGAAACTTAACACTTTTATGGCTAAGTATGCCGATGTTTGCATCTTGAGTTCAATCATCATGAGCCTTCAATCTGTGAATGGTTTAAGATCGACTTCTGACATCAAGTGGGTTTACAGGCACTGCCCTGTAAAGCTCAATTGAGCCTATGAATAATAAGATACAAAGATGAAAAAATAAAATTAATTAATTAATTTAAAAAAATCTAAAATTAAAAAAGCTGGCGAAGCTGACAAGAAGCAGGTGTCTCACTCAGGTGTGCACGTAGCTGGCCCAAGCAAAGAGGATGTGTGGGTGGTCAAGCATCAGTAAACCAGATTAAAGAAAAACTACAGGTTTAAAAATAGCTGTCCTTCCTACAGCACATGCTTAAAAGTAATATATAAAGTAAAATCAATTAATACATTACTAAGTAGAATTGGAAACTTAAGAGGGTTAATTCTTTACCAATAGCGCAGTTTACCCTAAAAAAAAAAAAAAAAAAAAAACCCTTCCTGCTCTTGGCAAGTTGTTTATCTTTGCTTCGATGTCTCTTAATAATTTATTCATATGGCAGATTTAAAACATTTAAAGACTAGATTTGAGTGCTTATGCTTTAAGTGGCTGAAGGTACCCAAAATAACATTGATGGACTTAATTACTTTGAGGCTGTGAGAATTGCAGCAAACATAAACAGTAAATCACTACAAAAATCATCATAGAGCAAACCACATCTGTATAAATAATCATACAGTTAAAACGAAAAAAAAAGGCTGTTTTGCATTGGGAAACATTTTAAGTTAACCCAAACAAAACAACTAAAAAATTTGAAAATCTTTAGTTGATGCAAAAAGAACATTGCAGCGTTGTAAATTGTAAACATTATTCTATTTAGTATGTCACAGTATTAAATATCCTCTTGATGTTGTACATGTTTGTTCAGGACTGTTGTATTCTGTATAAGTTAACTTGATTTTATTTAAATAAAAACAAATTATTTGAGAAAGGGTGTCCAAACATTTACATTCACAAAATATTGTAGGTTCTGTAATAAAGAGGACTGTGAATGCAAGAACATACAGCTTTGTCTAAAATTAGAATATATATAAAAGATGTGGCTTAAAAAAACAACAACAAAAAAACAACAATAATTTACTACAAAAAAAGTGCAGTCATTAGTTGAGACAGAATATGACTGTCACCTTTAAAAAATTATCATATCATAAGTATAAGTAAATAAGGTAAATTACAGTTAATTCCTAATTATGTTGTAGTCTGAAAAGGCCAGTTTGGACTGCTGGCATGCTTCATTACAGAAGATAAACAACAGGATAGGTTGTTAGACATGGCAGAGTCAACCACAAACAGCACAGAGCCAGGCATTCCCAAATTTGGCAGCATCTGCCAGGCTAAAAAATAGGACAAGAGGCAGCAGCATGCTGGAGCGTGTAAACTTCTGCATATTTGCAGGCAGGAAGGCAAAAGAGTTATGGTTTATTGGAGAGATATTTAGAGGAGAACACCAACAAAAGGAGGTAGTTTTGAGTTTCTCAGAAGTAGAAACAAGAAAATGGCCAGGGGCACAAAAGCAGATTATGAGTGGTGCTTAAGCGAGAAGACAAACAAGTAAAGGAACAGTAGAACATAAAAAAGAGGAGAGGGTGTTAAACGAGACACGGTAAGATGAGTGTAAAAAGAGAGGCAGTTCTGAAGATTTCCAATTAAGGTGTGTTTGTGAGGTCTGTGAGCTGCCTCGATGCTTTTATCCACTTTACAACGTTATTACACAAAGATGGGGCATTCCACAATGACACTTTTCCCATCGGATAATTCTGCAAGAGCAATGGCATGGACGCTCATAAGTTAATTTTACATATATTTTGAGGTGCCTAATGTTATTAAGGAGAGCTTCAGAGCCGTTTTTTCATCAGAAAAAGCTTTTTTTCCACCTATAAATAAATGACAAAATATAAGCAGTGGTTAACATTATTTCACCACTCAGTATGAACTAGGATTGGACTTCATTACCTTATTTTCCTGAGCCATAAACTTCCTAAAAAAGCAAAAAATGTTCCCCTTCCTCTAAAATTATCTTGTTTGGATAATCAGCAATTTTCAGCTCTGTCCCAAGGAATGTCAGGGAGGAGCTATATTTCTAAAAAGGGCTCCAAGAATTATACTGGCCCTGAATCAATTGGAGGATATTACCTTAATATTAACATTTTAACATTGTGATTTGTATTGATATTGTTTGTAAATGTAGTGTGGTCTGCTCTGCTCTGCTCTTTTAGAAAATGAAAAGCTGAACAAAATCTTATAATGTGGAGTAGAAGAGAAGTAATTCCTCTTAAGAAAGCAGGCTTGCTTTCTTAAGGCCATCTGTCTCAGCAGTAGAATCTCAACAGTAATACAGATAAACCCACCGTGCTGTAGCTCACGTGACAAAGATATACAGCTTGTCACCTTTTTAAACGTCACTCAGCGGCAGCCCAGTTCATAATCAGAGCACTTATAACCAAACATCCTGCAAGTGTTGCATTACTCGGCCTGATTTAAAGTGAAATAAGGGAAGTGGTTAACCACTTCCACCTTGTGTGGTTAAAAATGAAGCCACATCCTGTTTCTATTACTTCTCATCTTTCTCAACAGGTGTTCTGCTTTCTAAACCATGTGGTTGGCAGGAACAAAATCTAGTAATGAAACTCATTAAACAGTAACAATTAACCCATCCTCATCATAACTTGCATGCAAACTATTCTGAATGTGCAGTAATATTTAATTACCATTGTTGATCAAATCTTTACATTTTATCCCGATAGAAAACAAACCATTCAAAAACAAATCTCTGTGTGGTGATAAAATGTAAAAATTGGTTAGAGGATAAGGTCACACGCATATAATATTAAATTCAGATGTACATATTTCATGTACAAAAATTATACAAAGTTAATTTTGTTTATCCAAACATAGCTAGATGGCAGTATACAGAATAGGGTAAACGCCCACTCTTGATCAAAATCTTAACACCAGTTTTAAAAAAATTTAAAAAAAAAAAAAAATCAAGAATTTGCATTTTGCACTATTGGATCTTCAGAATGTACCAAGTAAAGATTCCCAAGGCTTAAAGAAGAAATCAGCACAAGACACAAAAACTTTTGAGCAGCCATTTTTTTGAAAACAGCATTTACACTCAAGACCATCGCCTTTAAAAGACAAAATCTGCACAAAAATTTGGATTTCATGTCATTTTCTGTCAGATATTTACACAGTTTAGACCTCCTGATGACAAAAGCAAAAAAAGCTCACCGACTTTGAACGTGGTAAACATGCGATCACTGCTAAGGTTGGACGCAGGGAAACAGTCATTTTGCATTCTTTCAAATCTGAGAGGTATGGAATAAAAGTCAAGAGGTAGACCCATAAAAATCTTATCAGCACTGAGCCGTAGGTTCCGACTAGCAGTCAGTCATGACATGGGACAATCATCTACCCAAATTAAGGTCATTACCAGTACTGACTGCATCCCAATAACAATCAGACGACGTCTGCAAGGGAAGGGCTTCAAAAACATCTTCAAAGGCCACGTGTTCTTCAGTACCACAAACACCCATTTGGACTTTGCTAGGGTGCACCAAACATTGAAAGGTGGAAGAAAGTTGTTTTTTTCTGATGAGAAAAAAAATTAACCTTGATGGTCCTGCTGGCTACCAACAATGCTGGCATGACGAGGAGATCCCACCTGAGATGTTTTCTACATGGCACAGTAGAAAGTGGGGGTAACGATAGGGTTTTTTTAATAGAACAATGCTGTAGTTCACAATGCCCCCTGACAAAAGACTATTTCCATATTTCCAGGAGAATAACATCACTCTTTTGGACAAGGTTTGTTTGTCACAGTTCTAGAGGTTCTGAACTTTTTGATGATTGCTCTGATTGTCTGATTTATGAAGGTTGACACACTTAATCTGCCTTACTTAAATTTTGTGTTCTCTTGTCTTTCCCATGTTTAAGAGTGAGAAAAAGAAATAGGCCTTTGTGTAATGCCATATTTGTAGCCCATAGAAACAGGAAGTGATGAATTACTAATTAAGTTTCTAGATACTTTGATCGACTTTATAAATTAAAAGACCACTACACAGTTTTCTAAAAATCTCTACATGTATGACAGTCAGTTGAATTCCAATCCAAGAACAATTCCTTCTACTTACTGAATGTGCTTCTGATTAGGTAAATTGCCTGAACCAAATCTAATTTAACATTGAACAGTATAAAAACTGCTGTGGTCTTCACAATCTTCTTGCAATAGGGCAAGCCGGATGGCAAAACAAGTGCTTTAAATAGCTTAAATTATTAAGCATGACAAAGAAGTTGAAAAGAAAAGTCTTGTGTAAGGAAACGAAGGGATCAATTCTGGCTTGACTAGCAGCAGGATACAGGCGGCATCATGTTGCCTCCATCCTTAAAATTTTTAAGACTGCAGTTCATTTTAGCAAGGTCAAGCAGCAGATATTGGGGAGCTACAGACCAGCAGAGAGCAAAAGTGACTCTCCACCGCCCAGGATGACTGTCATCTTATTCAAATGTAAGTCAGCAATCACAGGATGACATCAAGAGACCTAAAAAAAGAATGGCTAATGGCAGCTGGGGTGAAGTGCACAGCAAGAATGGTTCATAACAGGCTTGTTGAGGCAGGGAGCAAGTCATGTAAAGCTAGAAAAAAAGCCTTTCATCAATGAGAAGCAAAGGAGAGCCAGGCTGAAATTTGCAAAATACTATAAGAATTGGACCATACACGACAGAGTCCAATTTCCAGCTTTGCCCAACACCTGGTTATCTTATGATTAAATGGAGACCTGGAGAGGCGCACAAACCTGTATCCTGTAAACTGTATCCACTGTGAAATTTGTGATTATTTTCTTTGCATTATTTGAGGTCTGAAAGCACAGCATCTGTTTCATAATTTTGAACATTTCTTATTTTCTGTAAATAAATACAAACTTTTTGCTTGGAATTTGAGACATTTCAATAGTTTATAGAATAAAAGAACAATGTTTAGTTTACTTAAACATATACATATAAAAATTTAAATCAGAAAAACTATTAAATATATGAATAAATCAAACACTGACAGCATTCAGTTTTAAGTCTATGTGAACGCTTTCAATAAATTAATTTAAACTGCACTTGAAACAAATTTTTGAGTGATGCATAAATCAAACAAAATAAATTTTTCTGTATATCTGAACTGCTAACCCAATTACTAAAAATTTGTATTCCAAAAGACTGCCGTGCAAATGTAAACTGAGAGCTTAACTCCTAAAATTAGCTATTTCACCTTTTTATATGGGCAATCTAGTTCTCTCTCTCTCTCACACACACACACACACACACACACACACACACACACACACACACACACACACACACACACA
>JAOUQT010026168.1:0-11596 GCA_025769995.1 Xyliphius kryptos
TTTACCTTCATGTTTTTGGACTGTGGGAGGAAACCGGAGAACCCGGAGGAAACCCACGCAGACACGGGGAGAACATGTAAACCTTAACCCAGATGTGGATTAGAACTAATGCTTAGATTAAAAGTTTAAATATAACTTTTTACCCAATGCTGTATAATGCTATATGCTATATACAACAGTTTTATACATTAAATTACCCGTTATAATGCCAGCTCATTAAGAAACCTAGATTTTGCCTTTACCCAAAGTGAAGTTCAAATCTTTACTACTATAGTATAATTGCTCCAGCTTGTTTTGTTTCCTGGTGTCAAGAACACACCTATTGTGTATTTCTGTTTTGTTCCTTCCGGTTTTGTTTGTTCATGCCTCACCTGTGTTTTCCTTTCATGTGTCTTTACCCTTTAGCCTTTTCATGTCACAGGCTGTTATATAAGTTTTGATGCTTGTTTGTTTCTTTTTGTTTACTCTAATTTTTGTCACTTTGTTAAGTTCTCAGTTCCACCTTACTCAATCCTCATTTTCTTCTTCTATGTACTTCATTCGTTTATCTGCTTGTACTCATATTACTTTAGTGAATAAACTACTTCTTGATTGAACCTTGCATGTTTAGCTATTGCTGAGCATTTAAGTGGGTGTACTTGGTTCGTGTTGAATGGAATATATGTGGACAATCCATATTCAACATATCCATTATAATTGTTACTGTTAATTCATTATAAAAGTTACGTACATCTCTTCTGTAAGCACTTGTTCAATAGTTTTCATCCAAATTCTCAAAACAAAACAAAAACAAAATTGTTGGCTCAAGATATATCTCTATATTTAAGCATAATAGAAAAGTTTAAAAAAGAAACTTTTCAGATTTGATTAAAAAAAAAAACTTGACATACACTGAATCATAGGGTTAGATAGGAGCGTGTCAAAAATATTCAGGGCATGACTATTTTACTATTTTTGGTAGAACCAATGTTGGGACTCCTTGTGCCTTAGGTGGTACTTACTAAACTTTCTTTACATATAAAAAAAAATAATAATTTCATTATTTTAGTCATGCTCCTTTTCTCTTCATATTTTAAATTACAGTTAGTTAAATTCTAACTCAGTTTTAAACTTAAAAAAATTAAGGTATTTTCCTAGTACATTATAGGGCTTTTTGTTTCAGTGACTGAATTGTTAATGTTATTTTGGGCTGAACATTGTTACTCTTAGTGTAGTGTACTCTTAAGAGTAGAGGCACAAAAGGAAACGGAAACATTCCTTTTTTCATTAGGTGCATGTTTTTGACAAAAAAAAAAAAAGTTTCTTAGCATCTTAAGTTGTGATTTTATTTTTAACTGTAGAGGCATATACAAAGTGATGGTATCAGAGCCTTTGACAGACATGTTTTTTATTAGGCCCTGACCCCTTCACTTTTTATCACCTTAGTGCAAGAGATGTTATCTTGAACTACATTATTAAGGTGTAATTTAGGCTTCGTCAACACACACACACACACACACATACACACGCAGTTGTGGTGCAAATTTGACACTTTAATCCCCAAGCTTCAGTGAAACCTTATCCACTACTGAGAAGCTAACACTCAAGCTCAATTATATAGGCTCATATCAACTTATTATGTATTAGTTTGTGATGGGTTTTGTTACTGTTTTACATCTGTTCTCTGGTTTCCTTTCACAGTCTAGAAACATGTATTCAAGGTAAATTGAATACTCTCATTTGCCCCGTATAGTTTGTGAGTGTGGTTGTGTGAGTAAGCGTGTGCCCAGCGATAGATTGGCAGCCTGTTCTGGGTCTGCCCAGCGTCCAAAACGTTCTCTCCTGAATGGGCATGAAGAACTTCCCAGCGACCTTAATGGAGTATTAAGCCGAAAAGAATGAATGAAAATGCTCAATGCGAATGCTATATATGAAAAAAAGTATTTGTCATGAATGTAATTATTTTCTTCACCATTTTATGTTAACTAAAATGTGGCTGACTTAAATTTTTCTAACATACATTGATGACTAAAAGTTCATGAATCCTATAGAATATATTATATTACTTATATTAATTTTACTCGTAACCGATCAAAAAAGATAGACAAAAATAATAGATTTGTTTATTTATTTATTTATGGAGGAAAATGATCCAATAACAAGTATTTGTAAGTGACATAAATGCATGAGCATAAGGTAAAATTAGTCATGTATTTTCAATCAAATCGGATGATAATCAGGTGTGTTTTGTTTAAAGAACATCTGTCAAAGTATGTTCTTCATAAAACATGTTTGTGGAAGTGTAGAATACCATGAACAAAGGCGATATCTAAGAACCTCAGAAGCACTGATGCTTATCAGGTTGGAAAAGGATACAAAACCATTTCTTAATCTCCTCAATCCATAGTCAGATACCATAAATACAAATATACCCAATGTTCTGACATTTTTCTTAAGGATTTTCTGGTACACCAGAATCTGATGTTTTTCTCAATGATTTAAGGATTCAATGAGGCTTTATTGTCATTTTCAACACATGTAACGTCACAAAAACGAAATTATGGCCCACGGATCCAGAGTAACCCTGTAACTTTTTATGCTAAAAAACTAATGTGTACATTGTATTTATATATATAATGAGTATACATAAACAATATCTCCAGAGAAGCCCCGATGATGCACCAGTCACCTGTGAGAGGGCGTGGTGCGTCACTGGAGTTCTGATTGGTTACCCTATTTATACGAGTCTGCTCTGTTGACCGATTGCTTGTGGTCACATCTGTAACATTGCTGCACATTCTGTGTTGACTGGGACTTTTTCGGCAACGTGTTATCTACCTGTGTTTCAGGAGCCTTAAGGACTTCCGTTCGTTTATATTTCCTTATACAGCCGCGCTTCGCTGCGCGGCTCAAGATCCGTCTGTGTTCGCCTCTGGCTGCCGCGCTTCACCGTGCCGCTCAGGACTCTCTGCGGGGACCTTCATACGCCAGGCCGCGGATCCTCACTAGGCCGTGATAGGTTGTGGTGCCTGACATGCCACCGTACTTTGTTTTTTCGTTTTCACTCGTTTTATTTCATTGACTTATCTTTTTCCCTACCTGGAGGGCCTGAAAATAAAAAGTTCTGGTGGACTGTACTTTGTTTGTTTTGATCTTGATTAACGGGCATGACAGCCCTGGCCAAAGAGAGTGGAACTTTATGACTTAAGCAGACTGACACTCCGATGAAACCAAAAGAAGATAGAATGGAAACATTTTCATAATTTTAGTTATTAAATCTTTTTTATATATTTATATATATTCTTAAGTGCTGGTCATAAAATTAGAATATCAGTAATATCAGAAAAAAATCAGTAATTCCATTAAAAAAATAAAACTAGTATCTTTTATTCATTCATTACACACAGAGTGATATATTTAAAATGTTTGTTTATTATAATTTTGATGATTATAACTGACAAATGAAAATCCCAAAATTGGTATATGGGAAAATTAAAATACTTAAGACAATACAAAAATAGGATATTTAGATATCAGCGCACCGCAGCAATGCGGTGTGGCAAGTAAGGCGACATCTGAAACCCATGTCTTGCATACATTTGTGCGTGGTGGTTCTTGAAGCACTGACTCAAGCTGCAGTCCACTCTTTGGGAATATCATTTCATTCTCTCTGTGGAATCAAGGTTTGAATCCTGATCTGGTTCTGAATTGAGTTTTGATGTTTTCAAAAACCAGTAATTTTGTTAAACAAAATAAAACTTGTATGTTATATACCTTTCCCTGTGCCCAAGTGAGTTTTACCCACGTTGTTCTGTTTCCTCCCATAGTCCAAAAGAATAGATTTGAGGTAAATTTGCTGCTTTAAATTGCCCCTCTATATTGTGTCTTTAAAAGTGAGTGTGTACCCAGCGATGGATTGGCACCCTGTCCTGGGTGTATCTGCCCAACATTTAAAACAGTCTACCCTTGGGCATGGGAAACCCTAGTAGAGGATTAAGCAGAAGTTAATAAAATGAGACAAATACACTGAAATTCTTTAATCATGTCTAATACTGTCTTGGCTTTACATCCATCTTACTATTTTTTTACTAAATTACTAGTAACCAGTGTTCCAAAGTGGAGCACAATGAAACAATTATAATGTAAACTATTTTCTTCTGTGTGTGCCTTCAAACTACAGCTCACTTGGAACATAAGCAGCCTCCTTGGCTTGTCTGAGATTTAAGGAAGGCTGATGTTCCAGATGTGTCTGTTACAATTATTATTGTGCCTGTGATGCACTAAACATAACATAAGTTTGGTCTTTAGATGGCTTAACATCTTTTATAATCAGAGTTTTGTCCATCAAATCATAAAATGGTTATAATGGTCGCAATTACGGGTCATGAGAAATGGTGAAGCCAGTCCCAGAGAACACTGGGTGTAGGGGGAGGCAAAAAAACCACCTCAAAAATCTACAAAAGGGTGGACACACGAACAAACCCATATTTTGTAGGGGCACTTTGTTATTTCAAATTCATTAGGTTTACAGTAGATGTTTTTTTTTTCAGAAAAAATCTGAGCTCCCCACCAAAACATTAGGATACAAAACCTACTCTTTAACTGTGAAACGCATAGATTTGAAAAACATAGAAAACAATACTCAGACTTAAAGCCCCATTAAAAATGTTTTCTATTTAAAACAGTGCTTTGGTTCAGTGCCAGTAAAATGTCAGCATAGCTTTGCATAATGTTTTCCTTTTGGATGCTAAGTTGGAATCCAACCAGCATGCAGCTTCACAAAACATCTAGTTCAAGTTCATCAAGTTCAATTAAGTTGTTGTGGCTAATGAGTTATCAGACAAGATATGTTTTTTTCTGCATGTCTCCCTTGTCCTTCATCAACTTCTCTAGAGTAAGAAAGAAAACATGGAAACAAATAAATGTGGGTAAATTAAGTTTGCTGCTTGTCAGATTGATCATGAGAGTGAAAAAAGAAAACCAATTTTAATTTCTGTATTTTTAAAAAAATTTGAACTAAACATCAGTTTAATGTCTCAAGATTTCCAATGCAATAAATATAAAACTAGACCAATAAAAAAGACTAAAAAAAAATAATTTTTTGCTCAGGCCCATAATCTCGTAAAAACATTAGTTCCATGATATTACTTAACACTTTCACTTAAAAAAAACCTTAAATATAAAATAAATTTACAGTATATTTGCATTTACTAAAAAAGTGTTACTTCAGTTACTGAATTCTGGAATACACAATAAAAAAACATAGAATTTATAATATTATAAACATCTAATTGTTCACCTAATAATTTTAGCAAAGTTACTGTTAGGAGTTACATGCCAACATATATTCCATAAAAATTTTGTGAAAAAAATCACAGAAATGTTGGATTACCACACCTACTCTACTGTAATCTTGCTGGAAATACTGAATTGTCTATTGCATTGTTTTGTTTTGTTCATGTTGCTAGAACAGGACTACATATAAGGGGAAAGTAAATACAGATTTTCTTCTTTTAAATGAGAAAAGATGCAATTCATGGGACCAGTAAAATACACTCTCCATATGTCACCCTTCTCATTATGAACCTATAAAACAGGTCTTTTCTGACATGCGGCAAACACTGCTGAGAGAGCAGCTTGTTTTAATCGACCCTCCAGAGACAGGCTAAGACAGTTAAATGTCGCATAAAGTTCACAGTGAGTGTGATTAGAACAAGAACCGGATAGAGTTAACAGTGACCATGTCAAAAGCAGGTGCAGGTGTGTTAAGGAATCCACTTCCCCCATGCTGCTTAGGAAAAGAGTGTGTTAACAGCCTTTGGGAGTTGGTCCAGTTTGCACATGCTCTGTATTTGTCATTGACCAGAAAACTGAAAGAGGAACCCTGACTTGGATGCCACCCAAAATCTGCCTTTTTATTATGCTTGGCAGTTAGTTATTGTTATTGCATAGAGCTATTAGCTATCATGAACAAAATGGGGATGATTACTAAACTAAATAATATTTTATTTTTCTTGTCTCATTCATAAAATTAAATACAAATAAAATATATGCCTAAAAAAAAATATTTGTTTTTTTTTTGCTTCCTAATCAAGGATTAGAGTACTAAGAGTATTACAGACATTAAAAAAGTTCTTCAAGCATAGTCTAGAAGTGTTTAATAGCTGCTTAAGTATGAGCAAGACCTGTCAATAACAAATTGAACACAAATTAGGTTGTCATCATTTCTCTGGCTGTACTCACAAAAAAGAGAGGAACCAGAATTGGATCAGTATGAAGTCATGATAATAGAACTCCGTCCAAGTAAGTGTTGTGTTAATGGTGCTCTGAACCTGTATTTTCTAGTTGCTTAGATTTAATTTTTTTTATCAGTATGGTAATCTTAAGAAACCTCCAAATTGTTTCAAGATCGTGTACATCATCGTGTAGCCTCAATGCTTCTTTGTGTCAAATATTCATTTGAAGTATCTTTAATTTGTATGCAGTACACAGTGAGGAAAAACAATGTTTTCCAGGACCAAATGAAAACACAATAGAACATATAGTTTAAAAATACAAGAGCATGTACAAAAATGCAAGGCAATTTAGGCCATCCTCTGGCAGATGAACCAAAACAGCTCTTGACAATTTTTACACTAAAGCCATTAATGACTAATAAAAAGTGCTCATCCTTCATTCTTCTGAAGTCAACAGCCTTCTCTTTAGCTTTGTTCCTTGTTCAGAGACAGGTTGTTAGTTCTGTTAAGCGTGTTGAGAGGAGATGTAACAGCTAAGTGTCATGCTTGCAGACCCACCACACCCTTACAACTGCAAAGTTGATATGATTAGAGCTGTGTGATTTTGTACAGTCTTGATAATGCTGCCTTGGAAGTGCTTGGGATATTCTAGACTGATTAAGGTCTTCTAGTCAGGAAGTTTAGAAATTAAACATTTAGGGTTCAGGCCCAGTGTGAATGCTGAATGAATATCTGTGACCAACATTCTAATATACCTGTTGTCTAGGTGGGTAAGTGCTAGGTTAAGGGTGATGGTGGTATTGTCTGTTGAGAGGACACAACCTGCAATAATTGTAATGCAAAATTCTAAAGCAATAGTAAACTGATGTTCCTCATGATGGGCTCTCAAAGATCTTCAAGACAATGGACTTAAGTGCAACGGGATGGTCATTAAGACAGGTCACTTACTACTTTGGCATGGGAATGCTGGTGGTTGCCTTGAAACATGTTTGAACAATGGTAGTAAAAGATAATGTTGAAGACACCTGTCAGCTGGTCTGCACAGTCTTTAAGTAATCTGTCGGGAATGTGTAGCAGCTTTTCTGAAATACTACATTGAAGAGTTTTCTGATATCAGTTGCTATAATTCAGCTCATCTAGAAGGAAGCCATCGCTGTTACAGAAAGGCGGCCTTATTCTGTAATTGGTGATTATTTGGATTCCCTGCCACATGCACCTCGTCTCTTTGAAGTGGTTGTGAATGCTATGACCATATATACACCTTGTTTGTCTAATGGCCCAGGACAATATTGCCCTTGCTGTTAAATTTGTCTGTCCTTAAACCAACCTCACATCTTTCTGGCCATGTGTCTCATCTGAACCTCTGTTCATCTGTTTGGCTAAATTAAGTCATTTTTCTTATTTTATAACCACTCCTACATTCTGTCATAAGTCTTTTCCTTAAACTTCTTTGCTTTTTGCTTTGCCGTAAGATTCATCTCCCTGCATCTATTCTACTCACTTCATATGTTTGGCGATCACAGTTATTTTTGACAGCCACTACCTCCTTAGAATTTCTTGCATTTCCTTATTACACCTATCCCTAAAACCATATTAACCCAACACCTCTTCATTACCTGTATTTCTTTCACCAGAATGTATATCAAGGGTTAGCTCCAATCAAAACTCTTACACTCACTGAAACTTTATCAAGCTCAAACTAGAAATTCATGCTTTCTAAGTCCACTTTCAAAGTATATGCCCTAATGACCAACAACTTAAGAAAACATCGTTCACATGAGAGCAATGCTTAGTGAGGTTAAGTAAAAATATTAAAATATCAATAACTAATAATAGAAGCAACATGAAGTATGTTATTTAAAAAAGACTAAAAGTCTAAATCTTCCTAACCCAGCCATTTCCAACCTTTCATTTGCCATCTTTGCAGATTCACAATAAGTAGTATTCATTGAGCAGTTATGCCTTGAGAAATGCACTAGCATTGTGTAATTTTCCTAGAGCTAAAGGAACTAATGAAAAAGCGGCGGTGTAATGGCATATAATGCCATCGATGCCCCTATGGTCTATGCAGAGCAGCAGAAAACCATGCGACTTGGAAACAATAAAAAATCCCATGGTTGCTGAAGATTGAGAAGGTTAAATAGACCACTCCTTAAGTGGTTCACAAATGCAAGCATCCATGACTCACAGTTAGAGAGAAGTAGGGAGAAGGTATAGGCGCATGTGCAGCTTAGTGACACCCTTGATCAACTAAATGGCACAATAATATTCATGATGGGTGTCATTTTACTTGCAACAACAGCGTTCTCCTTTTAACCGTAGCCATGTACAATTTGGTTTTGAATATTGACATTAATCAGTACTTAAAAAGCCTCAAGTTAATTAATGGTCAACTTGGTCACCTTTACGACCTTCCAGACACAATTTTAGTATAGTTGTTGTTGATTGACAACTCCTGAAGAGAGTAATAATGATCAAACTGTAATAATCCAATGTCTACTTTTGGGAATTGATCTGTTAAGTTTTTAGGTCAAACATTTAGGCACCGATGTAAAATATAATAATTTATAGAATAAATAAACTAAAGATACAGAAATAATATAAAATACATGTTCTTAATTTTGCCTCAACTAATTGATACTAGCCTTTCTTGACCTTTCTTTAATTTACTTTAGGATTAGCTATTGACTTTGTCAGTTTTTTTTATGATTACACAAACAGCACTTTTGAGACAACAACCTTTATTCTATTGATTATCACAGCATATCATCTACTTTCAAACATAAATCAATGAAACACAAAAATGAAAACATGAGTTCTTAGATTTGACACTGAACTGTGTATTATTTATGTGTAAGAGTGTGAACAGACCTCTTAACATGTATTATTTATAAGAAAGTCTGTCTTATTTATAAGTTTGGAAAACTCTCCTGAGGTGAGGTGGGAAGCAGGTTACAGGTCACAGACAGGAATATATTTATATTACTCATTCTTGCATTTTATATATATATGGCAGACACGCAGACACGCACTCATGGCAGACACGCACTCCCAAGAGAGCCCGTAGAGCGGGGTTGTGCTCCGTGTTGTCCGAATCGGTAAGTGAGTCGATTCGCTGCCGAATTTGCACACGAATCGGCTCACGAGTCATTCCGTATGTGCACAACAAATTCCGTATGTGCCCTCAACTCCGCCCATGACCCGGAAACGCGTAGCTCATCTCGCGACCCCGTCTCACACGGTCCTGCTCGCGACCCCGTCTCCCACGGTTCTGATCGCAACCCCGTCTCCCACGGTCCGGCTGCTCGCAACCCCGTCTTTCACGGTCCTGATCGCGACCCCAACCCTCTCTGCTTCGATCGCGACCCCAACCCTCTCGGCTCCGATCGTGACTCGGAGACGCTCTGCATCGGTATTGCTGTATTGCAGTACGCTCGGTATTGCTGTATCCTTGTGCTCTTCTGTGCAGGCAAGCGATGAGGGGCGTGACGGAGGCGGCAGAGAGCAGGAGAGCTTCTTGTGCTCTCCACAAGGGGTTGTCCCCTTGACCAGGGAGCGGCAGGTGGAGGACTTTGAGTCCACAGAGTCTCATCCTGGTTCTGCCCAGTCCACAGAGTCTCATCCTGGTTCCGCCCAGTCCACGGAGTCCCGTCCTGGTTCCGCCCAGTCCACAGAGTCCCATACTGGTTCTGCCCAGTCCACAGAGTTCCATACTGGTCGCGCCCAGTCCACAAAGTCCCAGCCTGGTTCCGCCGAGTCCACAGAGTCCCAGCCGAGGACCACCTAGCTCAAGGCGCCTCTTCAACCGCCCGAAAGGCAAAGAACTCGCCACCTCGCCGTCCACCTGATTAACTATTTTTATGTTTTGTGTTTGCGTGTCGGTGCTATTGCCGGTATTGCGTGTTTTGGCTACACGTCGTTAATGAAAGCCTTTTTTCCTTCACCTGGCAACCTGCTCCTTCCTGGCTCAAACTCATTTATATTTAATGTATTTTATACATTTTCTGAAGTAACTTAAATACCTATTCCTGCATGTGGCCAGCAAAAATCAGCTCCCCAACTGTAATCTGATTTCCAGCAACATTACAATGAAAATATAAAAGGAAAAACATTAAAATATATGGTAAGTAAAGCAACAGTAAGAGTAAAAATAAAAAAGTTGTTACACTGGAATGATTGTGCATTTCACAGTGATATTGATTTAAGGATAGTGAGAAGCGTGTAAAAATTTCAAGGACATGATACAGAATGAATGATCTAAGTTTTAACTCATAGGGAAAACCCTGACGTGACCCTGATCTTGCATTCAATGGCAACATTACATTTACATTTAGCGGACACTTTTATCCAAAGCGACTTACAGATATCCTAACTTGGTAGGGGTCAGAACACAGGGTTGATACAGCACCCTGGAGCAATGAGGGTTGAGGGTATTGCTCAAGGACCCACATTGGTAACTTCAGTGGACCTGGCATTTAACCCCTCAACCTTCTGATTGATAGTCCAACGCCCTACCCACTAAGCTACCACTCCCTCCCTCCCACAACAAATGTTAGACATAAAGGGACGGTGGGAAGGTGTCAGGGAACCAGGAGAACCAAGGGAAGGAATATTAGGTATAGGTTCCACACACACAGCTCCGGTACAACATGCAAACTCAGACACACCAACCTCAGAGTCACCCACCTCAGGCACCATACACAACTCAGGTACCACACGCTTACCCACACACTCCTCAGACACCCATACTTCGACACACACGCCACAGACGACACAGACTCACACACATGAATACATAAAAACACAGAGAGACTAGAAGGCGGGGCTAGCGCAGAAGTAAAGCGCGAGCGCTACCGCCAAGATACAAAAATAATCACTTACCATGCAGAAAACCCTCCTGGATTCAAATGGCGTAAGATCGACATTCTGTCACAACTGCGGTCATATCCCTGCTGCGGCGCAGTAGTCGCGGTGAATGGATCCAGGAGGCAATGGTAAGTTAAAGAGGTTTATTAGAGAAACACATGGAGAAACCACAACATAGGGTAAACAGAACACGCGTAACAAAATTAATGCCAATCTGCCAGCAGAACGGAAACCCAGGATATATATAACAAAAGTCCCCTTCCCAATAAACAATAGAAAACAATGGTTAATTAACGCTAGATAACACAAAGACTTAATTCACTGAAACAATAAGAAAAACATGCCACGGGTGTATAGCACACGTGAGATTTTGTCTGTGTTAAGTTTAATACAGTACATTCGGTTTCTCATTAATTAATTAAAATGTCACTTATTTTAAAAAATACACTGCTCAAAAAAATAAAGGGAACACAAAAATAACACATCCTAGATCTCAATGAATAAAATATTTCAGT
>JAOUQT010026185.1:0-11595 GCA_025769995.1 Xyliphius kryptos
TATATTACACACACAAACATTTTTGTTTTGTCAAAGGAGCACTACTTAAACAACACAATTTAGGTTACTCTTTTGTCATCAGTTTGTTTCTAATATTTACTACAATCTTTAAAAATTGTAAAAATTGCACTCATGGAGGGCTGGATGAACACACACACACATTTCCTATACCAAAGATTGAGAAATTGCTGCTGAAAAATACACTGTTTACATTTATTACCAATAGATACATTTTGCACCTTACAGTTCACATTACTAGTGGACCACCTGCACTGTTCCCTAACATTACATAAGTCACTCGAAATTTTGTTTTTGCACGAGCTTATACATGTGCACTTTGTTAGGCCATGTATCACAAAATCGTGGGTGGCAACCTCCTTTCCTCCGCCAGGGCACTGAAAATGGGTTGTGGATGGGTCTTCCAGCACGACGACACAAAACGTACAGCCCAAAGAAACAAGAAACACATCAAGGTCATCAAATGCCCAAGCCAGCATCCTTATCTTAATCCCATAAAAAAAATATATGGAGAGAGCTGAAGCTTCGCATTTCCAAATGCATGCCTACAAAATCTTAAGAATTTGTAGATTATCTGCAGAAAGGAGTGGGACAAAATTACTTCTGTATTGTGTGCAAACCTTTATAAAAAAAAAAAAAACTACAAGAAACATCCCCCTGCTGTGCTTGCCAACAAGGGTTTTGCCACTAAGTATTAAATGATGTTTTACTATGGGTCAAATGCTTATTTCCTTCCATTTTTTTTTTACTTATTTCATGTTATTTTCTCAGGTTTTTTTTTTCTTCTGTGCCAATGTTAAAATAAAGCTGTCATAAAATTAAAAAATTATTTTTTTATTCATTAAAATCGACTTTTAAAATCATTGGGGGATCATATTTGTTAAATGCAATTTAAATATAAAAAAAATATATTTATACATTGTTTTACACTTTTTAATAATACTGAGTGGTTACTCAAGATGAATTCCCCACTAAACCTCAAGGTTTATTTTTCATCATGACTAGGTACGTAGTGACCTTATCGTTACATATTGCTCAAAAAACATGTCTTAAGTCTTAGGCCAAAAACCACATTTTAACTAGGTTCCTAGGGACCCCACTTGGGGACCTTGCGTTACGTTTTTGACCAAAAAATACGTCTTACTATTGCCTTTTTAAACTGCTTTCATCAGAACTTAATCAATATTGATAATCAAGATACTAGGTACCTTTTATTAGGGATCTTTACATTCTGTTAAAAAACATGTCTTAAATATCTTAATTAGGTACCTAGGGAAACCATCTTGTCTGTCTTATTATAGTCTTATGCTTTACACCAAAAAAAACATAATACAGCTTTATGTTTTATTTTCCTTTTCAATGTCACTTTAAAAATGCAAACAGCCAATCAATCTTTAA
Organism: Xyliphius kryptos; assembly: GCA_025769995.1. NCBI lineage: Eukaryota > Metazoa > Chordata > Actinopteri > Siluriformes > Aspredinidae > Xyliphius > Xyliphius kryptos. The sequence goes on from JAOUQT010026185.1 coordinate 1,417, forward strand.
ACATTGTAACACTGCATTATGAACATTTACTTTTTTAAAAAGCAGTATAGAAATAAACTGAAAACAGGGTTAAAAAATCTCCTATTTAAAGTCCTTGCATACCATAAAGATGCTGATGTTGCTTTTTTGCCAAATTTAAAACCTTCTTGAGTGATGTTACATCATGCAAATCCTATGGTGACCTTTAATTAAGTTTTATATCTATGTGCTTGTTATTACTTTCTGAGTTTTCTTTAGTGCAACCTTATGGGTTATAATTGCACTCCATGCTATTGCATACTTTCATGTTAAATAAATGAATGAGGCCGTCCAGTCAGCAAGATGCAGCACAGAGTAACATAACTTCTCCAGAAAATATGCTAAATTTGGTTTTAGCTCAGTTTGGACAGTTTTTATTTAGTTTCTCAGTCCATTCTCTTCCTGTCACATCCGGTTATATCACTCAGTGGGGTGCTTTGGTTAATTCGCCTCTAAGGCTCAGGGACAAAACTGCACAGTGAACCACAGAGTCATGGAAAATCCCTATTAGTTCAGTTTGTGTGAATGCACGGACCAAAAGCAGGGTAAAAGTAAATGCTTTAAGGTTAATGTACAGCGAGAGACCATCGCGTTCAAAAAAAATTAAATACTGTTCAAGTTGTTTGTAACGGGATAAATATAAAGCTCAGGTCTTAAATATTTTTGCAGTGTCTGTGTTGCACATACTTTTTCAGTTACTTTTTGTTTGTCTCATACTTATAGTTTGCTTTAGGTTTATATTTAATCTTATTACATCTGAACCTTTTGTTTTTTAGGGTGATGATGTTTGAGGACAAGGCAAACAGTACCACCTGTAAACCTGATGGTCCGCCACCCAAACGTGACATTGCCAGCTTGCCCTAAAACATCACGGCAGTAAAAACTACTGATCCCCATGAAGTTAAAAAGCCAACAACTTAACATCTTCTAGGCCCAATCTGAAAAATCCTCAAGGTTCTAAGAAGGTTTAAAGAAGGGGAATGCAACAAATTAAAGATGTCTGTATATTGCTGTGAAAAGGTGAAATTGTAGTTTTTTTAACAAGTAAATGAATATATTTATATGGATTAGTTTTTTTAAGGTGTGTATTTTTTTTTTTCTTTGGGAGATTTGGTGAGAAGCTGTCTGTGCTTAAGAATGGAGTAACCGTGTAGTTAACAGGTTTTCAGTGTGTTTGTGATTATGGCCATTTTAGTTTCTGAAAGTAGTATTAAGCTAGATGTTTGATTCCCTCATGCATGCATGCTTGCAGTACATCTCAGTTTTAGAATTTGTTAGCTCAAGGAATTTAGTATTAAACAATTCACTAGCATTTTATTTGCAGCCAGTCTCTCAAATGTAATTTTAATGCAGTTCTAAACCTTTAGGTCACTTTTAGATGAACATTAAGATTCAAGTCGTTTTAATAAGCTTATTAGCTAAACTGACTAATTTGAGTGAACTAGGGTAAGAAGAGTGATGTAATTCCAGTTTTTTTTTTTCTGTTTAATCTTGTAGCACATGGCATTCCTTTTTTGTTACTCCATTACCCATTGTTATCTTGATTGTACTTTCAATTGCGTTTGGTGTTGAAAATGTGGCAAGGCAATCCATTTGTTCTCTTTTTGTGAGTGATGGAGGAAGATTGCAATTTATTTATTGGCTGAGTTAATAATTCCATGTAAACAGAGCACAATTTGGAATTTGCTGAATAGGTGTGTATTAAGGCTTTATAAGTGCCTTGTTCTGTTTAATGTAGCACACAACTTATGTAACAACTTTCCATTTTATGTTGCGTGCGTTTTAAGTGTCAGTATATTAATCCTCTATGAGAAATATGTAAATATGATATTTTTTTCTGCAACTATGAACAATTTCTAGTTTTGCTGAATTGTCTCACTGCAAAAAAGGTTTTAAAATATATTAAATGTGCCACTGGTTTTGTACATTTCCATTTTGTTACATATTTTCTCAAAAGTCGTTACTTGTGTAGTAACTGTGCATTAAACCTATAGGGAATTTAATTTAACACAAGGATACAAGGATACCCAAACTTTTTTTAGATACCCTGTACTTGTTATAAATTTCCTAAACGCTGCATGTTTTGTTGTCAATACTATCAAAATTGTACTTTGTCACATTTGAGGCCCATTTGATTTCAAAAGTTTAGTTATTGTCTGAAGTGTTACAAGTTCTGTTACAGTCCATGCTTTAGTTATTTGACCACTCTGTACTAGCAAGTGGATTATATGCAAATGAAATGCTCCTCTTTAGCTGAATATTTTATTTTTATTAATTTTTTTTAAGTTTATAAAATGTTTTTTTTTTTTTAAATATGCAACTTTGGGGAAACAATGTATGTCCTTATTTTTAAAAACTTTTTTACATGTATGCATTCAGCATTTGTTCTCGTGAGGTGTGTTTTTTTTTTTTGTTTTTTTTTAAATGTATTGCATTGTCCATAAAATATGAGGAATTACATTTAGATTTGCACTGTTTTGTTTTGATTTTAATCATTTAGATTTTTTTTTTTCCTATTTACTTTTAAGAGCTAATATTTGTATTTGCATTGTGTAACTCATGTGAGTCTTGTTTTTGCAAACACCAAAGGGAGTAAAGATCATATAGTTCACAGAAACAGTTGTAATGTCGTGTGTGTGTATACATTTGAAGATGTATAGGACTTTTGTGAAGGACTTTTTTTAGTATACAGGTGCTGGTCAAAAAATTTTAATATTACTAAAAAAATTGATTTATTATAGTTATTCCATTCAAAAAGTGAAAGTAGTATTATATTAATTTGTTATACACAGACTGATGTATTTTTAAATGTTGTTCTTTTTGTTTTGATAGCACAACTAATGGAAATTCCAAATTCAATACCCCTGAAAATTTGGATATTGTAAAACGTTTTAATATTGAAAACACCTGGAGCCACACTCTATTCTGCTAGTTAACACAAAACAAGGGCCTTTAAATAGTCTCTCAGTCTAGTTCTGTAGCTTACACAATCATAGGGAAGACAGTTGTCCAGTAGACTACTATTGAAACCTTTCACGAGGAGGGCAAGAAACAAAATGTCATTGCTAAAGAAGCTGGATGTTCACATCAAGCAATAGGGAAAAGCATTGGAGAGGGTTTTGAAACAAAACCCATTTAAAAAATGTAGGGGACATTCACAGAGAGTGGACTGTAGCTAGAGACAAGCACCACGCATAGCACATTCCTGGTGTCAAGCCACACTTGGGGCTCACCTGGGCTAAAGACAAAATGGATTGGACTTCTGCCGATTGGTCCAAAGTGATGTTCTTTAATGAAAGTAAATTTTGCGTTTCATTGGGAAATCGAATTTCCAAAGTATGGAGGAAGAGAGGAGAGGCACAGAATCCACGTTGCTTCAGGTCCAGTGTAAAGTTCCCCCAGTCAGTGATGGTTTGTGGTGCCATGGTGTTGGACCATTGTGTTTTTTGAGGTCCAAGGTCAACGCAGCCGTCTACTAGGAAATTTTAAATCAATTCATGCTTCCTGCTGCTGACCAACATTATGGAGATGCAGATTTCATTTTCCAATAGGACTTGGTACCTGCACACAGTGCCAAAGCAATAAGTACCTGGTTTATGGACCATGGTATCCTTGTTTTTAATTGGCCAGAAACTTGCCTGACTTAAACCTTATAATAAAAAAGTAATATAAAGTGGAAGATGCGAAAGGCCAGACTCAGCAATTCAGAAAAGCTAAAGGCCACTATCAAAGAAACATGGGCTCTCATAACCCCTGAGCAGGGCCACAGACTGATCGACACCATGCCACACCGCATTGCTGCAGTAATCCAACTAAATATTGAGTGCTGTACATGCTCATACTTTTCATGTCCATACTTTTCAGTTGGCCAACGTTTCTAAAAATCTTGGTCTTAGGCAATATTCTAATTTTCTGAGATCTAAAATTTGGGATTTTCTCTAGTTGTCAGTTACAATCATCAAAACTTAAAGAAATTAACATTTAAAAAATATTAGTCTGTGTGTAATGAATGAATATAATATACAGGTTTTACACTTACTGAAATAAATAAAAATATTTTCATGATATTCATATATTAATTTCATGACCAGCACCATATATACAGTACATACTGTATATATACACCCACACAACAAAAATATGTCACAATCAACTTAACTTGAAAGCCAAACAAACAAGTAGATCATAAATAGATTACCAAAAAAAACCTGTTTTTTGGAAAGTGGAGAACAAATGAATGAACAGAATAGAGAAATGTAAACAGTACTACCTCATATTTAACTGTTATGCACATATAAATAGTTAATAGCTTTGGCCTGTCACCAATTTTGGCTTATTCCTCTTTGTGTTCAAAGTGTTAAATAATAAATGAGCTGCAACCAAATTTTTATATTATGCAATATCTGAACAAAAACTTACTGACACCTTGTGGTTTGGGTGTTTAGTACCTTGTCTAAAATCCTGTTATCTGGTCTTTGTGAATTAAAAGTGCATTGTTGAGGGGACAGAATCCAGCTTTATCTTCAGTATGTGGCTAAACTTTGTACCTGATAAATCAGTATTTAACTGACTGTATAATGCTTGTTGTAGACAGGTGAAAAAGTAGACTGTGTAAATGAAAAAATAAGATTCCATTGGGAGTGTGGTAGCTCTGTGGTTAGTGTGTTGGGCCCACTAAAGTTACCTGTGTGGATTCAACCCTCAGTGCTCCAGAGTTTTACAACACAGTGTTCTGTTTTCATACATGAAGTTAGAATACTTGTAAGTCGCTTTGGATAAGGGCTTAATTAACAAATGTAAATGTTTAATACAAAAAGTGTTAAAAATGTGTGTTGGTGCGCGCATGAGCCTCTTTGCTAAATTGTACTTATATTATTTTATTACACTACAGTTAAACAAATTATTATAATAATTTCTCATGCACACAGTGAACCTGGTACACTCATTACCATAAAGCTAAAGCACACAATACATTCTATAAATATTGTGTGCCTATATATTTTTGTGACATTGTAGAGCACTGCCTCTAATTAGCTCACAGACTACAAGTAAGTAACCTTCAAAACACTTCTGCAAGCATATAATAATAAATTCAGACTGTATATCAGGCTTTGTTAATTATTTTTATCGCTTACAAATTTTTAAGCCTGAGAGGAAGTGAGAAATCACCAAACCAAAGCTGTAACAGTGGGAACAGCATTGTTTTAAGTTCAGTACATCCATTGTTGTAAACCTCTCCATTCTGTCTGGTTCTACGTGTTTTTAATTCTTGTAGGATGGTATTGTCAGCTTTATGTAATGTTTAATTTCAATCATTCTAACTACAAAAAAAGCAGAAACAGTATAAGGGTGGGTAGTGCTGTTGCTTCACAGTGATAAGGTTCAGTGTTAAGTCTCTGGGCAGAATACCAGAGTGTGTTTTTTTTAAGAAGTTGGTACGTTCTTCCCATTTCTGCATGGACTTTTTTTTACAGGAGCTCTCTTTACTTCTTTCAGGATTTTTACCTCTGTACTTTTTAACAAGAAGTCATTGTGGTATTACCGGTAAAACAGTGAAATAAATAGTCTTGAACTTCTGCATCAGGGGTTTAACTTCTGCATTGTTATTTGTAAAAGAGGATCTGTTCTAAAATTCTGGAATCTTGTTTTGAAAGTTCCTTCTGATATTAATCCACACAGCACGTCTAGGAACAATTATATCCACAATTTAAAAACAAAACTCCAGCCTAAATCATTGACCTTTACTCTCACATTTTAATTGACAGTTCAATTGACAATATGCTTTACTGAAAAAGTTATTTAAACATATCATAACATATATTTTGCAGATATTTTTTAAAAGTTACATATGCATCGTCATACAGTTTTAGCACATGATGCCATTATAAAGTTACCTAACCTTTTTTTTTTATATATAAGCACACGGTACTATGTTGCCACCTGTGGGATAGATTATGAATTGCAAAACAATAAAGGAAATTGTAAGCCCAGAGTACTTACAGGGTACAAAATTATACAGTTTATGCATTCATCCACAGCAATGTACAATTAGAAATGTTCCAATATTTTGGATTGTGTGAGAAAATGAATGCAGGGGAGAACATACAAAATTCAAATAGAAAGAATGGTATGCCCTAGCCTTGGAGTCAAATCATGCTTCTGTATCTCTCTTGTTCTATACTGTGTTGAAGTTGAAATTAATAGATGTCAGCATGCAGCATAAAATCATGCTTTAGTATTTGAGATATATGAAACATAGTATGTGCATTATAACAAAGTTCATTAATCTGTAAAGGTTAATAAACAAAGCAGGCATATTTAGACATTGCTCTAAAGGTTTATTTTGTTCAGACTTTAAGTTTTATGTTGCCACCACCTTGCTTTATAGATTGCATTTGAAATCACCTATAGATAGTTGACACTATGGATGTAGTATGCACTACTCGATCAGTAATGCAATATACTTATGCATAATAAGTATGCATAACAATATAGTTATGCAATAATATGTAGCCTAAGTAACAAAACATTAATTATAATCGAAAACAATTGTGTTAGTAAAAGCAACAGCATAAACACATTTTTAGTAGGATTAATAGACACGTTGCACTGCACATTGCATTTTATTAGTAGCATTTGTTAGTTGTCAGAATATTTAAAAATTGATTCCAGCATAAATTATGATGAATGTTACCTAGTGATTCAAACTTCAACACTGTCCGTAAGGCCAATTTACTCAGCATTTTTTAAAATGTCTCAAAACATTTCTTCCACAAGCACTTGTTATGGAAAAAAACCCAGATCAGATAATCATCAACCTTATATACTGACTTGTGAAATTTTCGTCTTCGATGCATGTCCATTGTCAGAGACATAAATCAAAAGAATCTGGATAATCACAATATATGTATTTTTAATAACTAATTTGAGTGTTACTGTTGCATGTGAATAATTGAGCAAATGAGTATTTGAACACCTGCCAAGTATGATCTCGCCTCGTGACGTATGCATAAGCCCAAGTAAGCGTCACGTTAAACTATGGACTTGGAAGCAATCTGCAGTATCTCGTAGATAAGTTAAGCAGGGATCAGTACTTCATCTACAGTGTTGACTTTTAGATTCATGCTCTACGCAAAGAGACCCATACGTAAGCATATATTGAGACGACTTCAAATTGCTATACGTATTAGAACACCGTGCTCTTTTTTATTCAGATCAAAAATCGTTCATGGTGAACATATCAGAAACCTGGTGTGCAACTGTTTTGGCCGCCAGGGCATAAATGTGTACACACTTCTCCAGGGTAACAGGGAGTTGCATACATGCAACTCTCGAGAAATGTTCCCCCAAAACACCCCCCCTGTGAACACAATCATAACCCTTTAATTCTAATATGTCAACACCTCCTAATTATATCAGTAATTAGTGTTAAACCATGGTGCCTGCCCAGTTCCCATGATTCTCTACAAACAGGTGGGCGGGGTCTCACCCGCCATGCACCACAGCGCCGTAACAGCATACACCTTAAACATAGTGGTACTAATGCGTGAGACCGAGCGGGACACGAACTTGCAATCTCAGATAGTCAGCTGAATGCAACCTTCCACTGAGCCAATCGGTGCTGTATTAATGAACAGGGAGAGATGCCTCTGATAGGTTAACAAAAGTCCCAAACGCTAATTAAAACGGCAACCTCTCTCTCACGCACACACACACTGCTCTACTCAGAGCCTCCTCTCCGAGGAAAAGACGATTGCCTTAATTTAGCTCCTCTGAGCTGAGAGTCCACAACAATATTAACACAGTGCAAAATACAGAATTAGAAATGATCTTAGGACCTGCCCCAGAGAAGAGACCCCTAGCAAACCAGACCCTACACAACAGAGAGAAAATACACAATCAATAGCAATTCAAGACGGTGTGGCGCGGAGCCCACATCGGCGTTCCCAATAAATAGAAACGCCGACAGGTGCGCCTCATCCACCTAATTAGAGTGATGCTTCTTGGGAAATGTAGTTTTCCCCCAAGCTGAACGCTGCCTGTGTCCTGCCTGCTCTCTCCGCCCCCTAGTGGCATGTCGTGCCGCAACGGCACGCCCCGTGACAGAAAAGTGAGGAATCATCCCAGAATTACACGGGAGGAGCTGGTCAATGCCTTGAAGAGAGCTGGCACCACTGTTTCCAAGGTTACTGTTGGTATTACACTTAGACGTCATAGTTTAAAGTCATGCATGGCATAGAAGCTTCCCCTGCTTAAATCAGCGCACATCCAGGCCCGTCTTAAGTTTGCCCATGACAATTTTGGATGATCGAGAGCTGTCATGGGAGCAAGTTCTCTAGTCGGATGAGACCAAAATAGAACTTTTTGGCCTTAATTCCACTCGTCCTGTTTAAAGGACGAGAAATGATGAGTACCATTCAAAAAACATCATCCCTACTGTGAAGCATGGGGGTGGAAGCATCATGCTTTGGCAGTGTTTTTTTGCACATGGGACAGGACGACTAAACTGTATTGAGGAGAGGACGACCGAGTCCATCAGTTAGAGCACATGGAGATCCTGGGTGTATCTGCCCAGCGCCCGAGATGTTCTCCCCTGGATGGGCATGGGGAATTAATATACTGTATGTGCGTGTATTATGCATATAGGTATTCCTTAAAGCCTTAATTTTAGGTGATGGGCAGATACACCCAGGACAGGGCGCCAATCTACCCCTGGACACACTCACTCACACTGCCACTGGTGGTCAGGTGGTTTTTGCTTTTAAACTGATTCTACAAGTGAAGATTGTCGTGTTTAAAGTGTAACTGACTTGTGTTGTTCTATCATTTGTGAATCACTTTGGGGGGAAAGTGCTAAATGTAAATTTAATGTAAATGTAAATTTCGGTAGTAAACTTGTCAGAGTGAAAACCACTCGTACGATTTATAATTTAGCAGTTCACTGGTAGGGCATCAGTAACACATCCACTTGTTTCCCGGGGTCACATTTTATCGACGCACCACAGCTTGTGAACTGAAACTATACAAATGTCATAATTCTGTCTAGAATTGGTGTTTTTGCGTTATCTTGGAAGCACATTACAGTTTTAAAATTCGACTTTTTTAAATCACTGAACCGAGGAAATGAAACGAGTCGTTCATTCTGTAATTTGCTTCAGTTTGCTGTGTGAAGGACGCAGATGATGAGACTGAGATGCAGTAATCTGTCTGCTGAAAATAATAAAAAGCGAGGAAAATAATGATTACAGGAATTTCATTCAGCGTCCTGACGCGGGTAAGTAGCACAGTGTTCACAAAAGCTGTAAATATGCTGTTATATGATAAAAAAGATGTGTATTTACAGTGTTTTGGGCGATATAAAAGATATGTTTGGAACGCAAGATGGAAAAACACCAGTACTTACCTAACAGGTGAATATTCAGACTCACAATGTCCTAACTACTTTAAAACAACTGATTTATTATTTTTTGTTTCATTTCCACCCGTCTGTCTATCTATTTGTCTTAATTTATGCATCTTTTTTTATGCAGGGGATGTCAAGTCACCCCGTGCAGTGCTGAACCCAGATATCTCAAAGTAAGCCATTCTACTTTATACACTGCTGGACAAATAAAGGGACCACTAAAAGAGCACATCCTAGATCTTTATGAATAAAATATTTTAGTTGAAAATCTTTATTTAGTAGATTGTGGAATGCGCTGAGTACAAAAAGAACATAAAATGATCGAAATGTACATCAAAATTTATTATCCCATGGAGGGCTGGATTTAGAATCATACTCAAAATCAAAGTGGAAAATCGGATGACAGGCTGATCCAATTTCAGTGAAAATTCCTTAAAATGAGGCTCAGTATTGTGTGTGGCCTCAGCGTGCCTGTATAACCTCCCTACAATGCCTAGGCATGCTTCTGATGAGGTAATGGATGTTCTCACCTATGGCCACTCTTGTCTCCTGGTATTGGCCTGTCTCCTGGTATCTGCTCCATGCTCTGAACAATGTGCTGACAGACACAGTAAATTTTCTTGATGTGCCATCCTGAATAAGCTGCACTACCTGAGCAACTTGTGTGGGTTGTAGACACCACCTCATGCTACCGCTATGGTGAGAGAACTGACCAAATGCAAAAGTGACCAAAACATCAGCCAGAAAGGATGAGAACA
>JAOUQT010026196.1:0-11595 GCA_025769995.1 Xyliphius kryptos
AATTGGTTCCCTTGGCTTCTTCTAGTTCATTGGTTTAGCCAGAAATGAATAGACCCCAGGACATAGGGGGATGTGATAGACTGGAATAATCCCAGCATAAAAACACAGCTAAGAAATGTGCAGCATGGTGCAATTGTTAGCATGTAACATGCAATCTCATATGAAATCATATCTTGCTGCAAAGGGGAAAATAAAATAAAATTAGATTTAGAAAGTAAATAAAGCTGTTTTAAGACAGTTGAGAGCTCCATGAAGTGATATGTATGTGTAAAAAAAAATACTCTTTATTTCTTTAACCACTGATCCATGTGATTATTTAGGTCGACTATCGTACAGAAGATGGAACGGCCAACGCCGGGTCAGATTATGAATTTGCTGAAGGCACACTCATCTTCAAGCCTGGTGAAAACCTAAAAGAACTGACTGTGGGTATAATAGATGATGACATCTTTGAGGAGGATGAATACTTTTATGTTCATCTGAGCAATCCCCGAATCATGAGCGGTGCTGACGGACACTCTGTAGATGGTGCCACCCCTGCTCTCAAGGCGGCTCTGGGTGAGGCTCATACAGCTACTGTAACCATCTACGACGATGACCACGCTGGCATCTTTACATTTGAAAACGAGTCTGCGCGAGTAAGTGAGAGTGTGGGCATCATGCAAGTGAAGGTCCAGAGGACATCCGGTGCCCGTGGTCTAGTTGCTGTTCCCTATCGCACTGTAGATGGTACGGCCCGTGGTGGGGAAGACTATGAGGAGACTTCAGGAAAACTGGAGTTCCAAAATGACGAGACAATGTAAGTAAGCAATTACTTAGACATTTGTGTGTGTATATATAAAAAAAAATTTAAAAATTATTTTATGTGTTGCTGGATAAATTAAGCATATGTCAGAATAATCTCTAAGGCAAAACATGATGAGCAATATTCAGATATATTTAGAGTATGTTCTTGTTCCAGAGCTTGCTTGTGTGTATATGTTGAGTGTTTGTGTGAGATGCTCATGTGATCCGCTGTCTTACATTTGGAACAACGTACACTTCAGTTGAGCAGCAGCAGGAAATCAGATTTTTACATAAAGTGAAGGCAAACTGAAGAAAAACAAAAACAATGCTCGTCTTTACAATGTTTTCAACATTCACAGTTATGCAGGTCCTTTTGTAAAAGAGTTCCCCTATACTATGATGTACAAATTGAAAAAAAAAATAAAAAATACACTAATTTACTAGGGGGGGCGGGGGGTCATGGTTTGATGATGATGTCATGGTTTAAGTTCTTTTTTTATGGCAAAATTGCATTTTTAAAGCAGCTTTGCATTCTTCTAAACCTGAATCCACAAAGAACATGCCAACGTAAGATTGAAAAGGACAAACTATTGTTAAGGACACTAAGAAACAGGTTGTGTATGTAACAGATGTTAACAAAACACAAGCCACTATAGGCTGGGGTCAAGTCTCGGGTCAATACAACATATACAAGTGTATAATACAAAATCTCTCTTTCAAGATTCAATGTAGCTTTATTGAGATGACTATACACAACAATATTGCCAGAGCATTGCAAATAATAAAAAATAATAAAAATAAGCAAGACATGGCAGTATATACATGGCTTTTATATATACATATATGTAAATGTTACCCACTGTCTCTCAGGAGGTGAAGCGCTGATACATACTGAGCAGAGAGGGGGGGGTTGTGTGCCCTCTTCAAGTATAATTTGAAATTGTTCCAACACTGTAAGTGACTGATAATTTGGGATTATCTGATTAAATCTGGGAGTAAGTGCAGGAAGTGCATTTTTGTCTCCACCTCTTCGGTCTCACACTAACCAGGACTGGGGTAACCAGGACTTTTGTACTGGTTGTATGGTTGTACTATGGTCAATAAGATGGTACTTGGTCAGGATCTGTTTCTGCTGTGGGACTCCGACGATCATGAGATACGGCTCCAGTTATACTCACTTTTTATTTTATGAAGGCATTCCAGTCGCCTGTGGGTCTGGATTTGGTTCTCCGAATGTACTAGATACCCGTTATTACTGTTAGTAATGAGCTGGTGGGGGTTTAGATGGCACTGCTGGATGGATGGTGCTGTGCTGAGTTACAACTGGTTTGAGAGACACTCAATATATTTAAAATCCCACTTATGTTCCAGTTCTTTTTTTTTTCTTTTTTTTTCAATGAATGCATTATTTTACTGAAAACATGACATTTCTTTGTTGTTAAGATTTTCTAAACATGTTTAACATATAAAGCAAGTTAAGTCTTTTTTTGTGGTTGTATACAGTGAACCACAACATTTTAGGGATAACTTTTGGGACCAAAGATGGAAAATATCTGTATTTTATTTATTAGTTGGATTGAATGTTAAGTGGCATTGTGAATTACACCAACCTTTCCTGTTGTGTTTTCAGATGCGTTATGAAGTTTAATGTAGTCGTTCCAGTGTCTTTAATTCGTTTCCAACATTATTTACAAGTAGGCTGACCTACAAAGACTTTAAACTGCGTGTAGCTGGAGGTTCTGCAGCTGCCGCCATGTCGCCTCGTGTGTTTACATCTGATGCTTCTGTTTTAATTTCCCGCTCGCGTCAAGCGGAAGTTGTGATGCGGCCAAAGAAAAAGCGGGCTGCGTCCCAAATTACCGAAATAAAAGTACGAAAAATTGCAACGTATATACACACACATAAGTATATATTTCCATAACTGTAGCATATATTTCCATAACTGTAGCATATGGTGTAAATAACAATTTTAATTATTCATTTATCTTATTGTTCATGAGGTAATGTGGACGAGTCTCAGTCGAACGTCTTTTGGGACGTGTTTCAAATCAAGTCGGAAGTGTTTTAGATCACTTAAACTCTACTTCGACTGGATTTACTAGCTATTGCCCATCTTTAATATATTTTAAAGGGTGAATTAAAAAAAAAGTAGATAAACTGATTCAGTTCAGTTTAACTTTGTTGAAAATCTCCCTGATTCTCTGAGAAAGACGGTGCTGAATGGTCATTGTAGTAACATTCTGGCAGAACTGCAAACCCATTGTTTCCAATACAATTTAGGTTCTGTCCATTGAATATCCAATCTTTAAAGGCCTTTAGATCCTTAGTAAAAATTAAAGTCCTTTAAAGTCTTGCTGTAGCATTCTGGCAGTGTTGCGTTTGAGGAGTTGGTGACATCTTAAAAGAAAAACAATGGGAGAAGTCAAGACAACGGTCAACAGGTCCTCAGTAACAAGAGTGTACTGCGTGTCAGGAAAGATTTCATTACCTAGAACCAGTACCCAATTCATATATTGAGTTAAATGGCAGTAAAATTTGCAGTAAAATCACATAAACCCAATGGTATTAAACAGAACTACAGGAACTGCAATTGCAGAAGTAATGCAGTGCAAACTGTTTATTTGCAACTTCGGTTAAGAATATACATATATATATTCAGCACAAAGCTTTACAAGCAGATGGATACAATGATTACAGGCATTACTCTGTATTTTCAACTGTCATTGTTGATGTCTTTCTATTTTCAGTCCTTCTGCTCTAGCTTTCTCAGGCTTTCTTTAAACACTTGTTTTTCTCTTACTTTCCAGTTAGAGCGTTAACATTTTTTACTTTATAGTTTGGTGGATACAATTTTTGATAACCATTAACTTTCAGCCAAGCCTTCTCTGTCTCTTGTTCACTGAGTATTATTTCATCTCACTCATATGATCCTGCTGAATGTGCTAACAAATTAGGTTATATGGCATACTGTAAGCCTCATCTTTCCATTTATTCCCATCTGTACCCAATTTCCATTCTTTCTAGCCTTCGGTTTTATTGGCTGTTGCACAATTAGCCCAGACTTTGCCTTTAAGCCTTCTTACACTCTTTAGGCTTCAAGATGAACAATCGTTGGAGGCAGAGAGATTTAAATATGTTTTGAAGTGTCTGTGTGTGTGTTTGTCGGTGTGTGCTAAAGGTAGAACTTTGGGTGCATTATAGATTCTCCAGTTTTACCTATTGTTGAAAACTTGTATGTGGAAGAAGAGAACACTAATATGCTGCTTAGTCACCTTGCTACTGCTTAAGAACAGCTAAACACCTTTTTAAATTGCTGCTTGGTGGATATAATTTATACTTCTAATTCATCTTTTTATGTGGTTAGTTTAAAATCTGTGTGTATATGTGGCAAGGGATATATTTTCATGAAAAATATGAGACATTTCAGAAACACTAACGTTTCTTGGGTCCCACTGCTAAGCAGAATTCCTACAGGATGGAGGGCAGTAGCCGAAAAGAAGGGGATAGCAATGGTCATTATAAAATGTAGTTAAGATTAGTTGAAGAAGCTGGCAGGATCAGGGTGTGTATGTTCTGTCTCTGTCCTTCACACTGATGGCAGATTTAAAACCAGCCTTGGGAATAAATCTCTCATTCAGTGTAATTTAACACACTTGCATCACTGATAGAAAGTACTTTTGCTCGGCACACATACTGCTTTTCATTTTCTATCACAATAATCCTGTGAACAACACGATATTTTTTCACAGAACTTTCTCTGCTTTGCCAATTTAAACAATTTAAAACTTTCAGAGATTTTTGATTTTCTACACAATGTAATACTCACACATGAGTGCTTCTATTCAAACCCCTTGTTACTTTGTTTTGCAATCAAAACAATACAATACAAAAAATCTACAGGTTGATACAAACATATTTACCAGCTTATTTGCTGCATCTATGTTTTAATTATGTCATAGTGCTTTGTGATTTACCCTTAAGTTTAACCTTAAACACAACAATGCCTCTGACATGCCAAGTAGCGCCATCTTTTTGTACTTTTGTTTTTGTGTTAATTCTACTGTTTTGTTTCATGGTCATCTTTTCCTAATTAATTGGTTGTGCATCAATCAATCAGGGCATTAGCTTTTGTTAGGTTTTCTAACTAGCACTGAAACAGAATACATCACTATACCTAAAGTTGCATTCATGCTACACTAATTTCACATACATATACTGAGAGAATGCAAGTGGGACTGATCTAATATTAGTCTTTGATAATATTCTGAAGCCATGGTTAGTGCTTTTGCCGGACGATCATCCTGGGTTTTATTCCAAGAGTTGGCATCTGTTATTGCTCCCAGGGAGCTTTATTCCCTCCAGAGTCAAAAAACAAAGGCTAGTAGGTGAGCCTGAATGATGAATGAATTTGCCGAGGTAGGTGTGTTCATCGGTATGTCCACAATAGACTGCCAATCTAAGCATTGTATAGTAGTATAACTAAAGCAAATATATACACTGTAACTTTTTTTTAAATGCAGTTTTTTAAACAATTACACAGAATTTATTAACACATATTATTTTTTAAACATATCATTATGTTTGAATCATAAAGGATATTATACTTTATGCAAATTACCTGTAACAAAAGGGACCTATTCAATTCTATCCAAATCATTAGATATGCTAAATAGATAAACAATAAACTGCCGACCTGTCCAGGGTCTTAAGGTTAAAATGAGATGATAAACACTGTAACTGTATTGACATGCTGTAAAAAACTCAGCATAGATTGGAACACGAACCTTGATCCTCAATGCTAAGAGATGCATGTGCTAACCACTAAGGCACCATGCCACCCCTGTTTTTGTATAATATAATTTTAAATGTGACAAATATGTTCTTTGGGGAAATTATGCCTCAAGGTACAAACTGTAATAATTCTGCATAATAATGATTCTGCGCACTGTTTGCCCAAATGAACCCTAAAATATACACCATGACAAATTCAAAGACATTAGGAACATGTTGTCTGAATCATCTGTTTTGATTTATTTTTAAAGAAAAATAACTTTTCTAAAGAAAGAGGAAAAAAGTATTAAAACTCTCTGTCCGTGTTTTACTGCCGTTCTTTTGCTGTCCATTGTGATTTTATGCCGTTTTTTTCTTTTGCATGTAAGTGGCATCATGATTTGCGTAGGAGTTTATGGTAATAGCTTTCGCAATTAAAAAAAAAAATTTCACAGGAAAATGATTCATGACTTTACCATATAAATGCCTGATATAATATGAATTTGGGAATTAGTAGTGACGGTGAAATAGATCATTTCAGTTTTTTGTTGTTATTTTTTCCTAGAAAAAAAAAACAATCATTGTTAATGCTGTGTTAAACTACAACTACAGTGGTATTGATGCAAAGTATTGATGCATAAATTTTTGATTAATGCTGCTTTTAATTTTATCAAACTAATTTAATTTCTTCTCCTACCTCGAAACAATATTTAATTGCTGCACAAAACTAGAGCAAAAAATATAGCATTTCTTAAATGGCTTATCTCATCTTTTACTTAATCCTACGATAGGGACTAGGGTTTCGGGGTGGTTTCTTATGCCCATCAAGGGGAGAAGTTTTCCGGCGATGGGCAGATACACCCAGGACAGGGTTGCAATTCTATCACAGAAAGTCAATCTACAGACAGACACACACTATATAGGAGTCATTTAGAGCAGCCAATTTACCTTGAATCTAGGTTTTGG
This sequence comes from Xyliphius kryptos, assembly GCA_025769995.1. Taxonomy (NCBI): domain Eukaryota; kingdom Metazoa; phylum Chordata; class Actinopteri; order Siluriformes; family Aspredinidae; genus Xyliphius; species Xyliphius kryptos. The sequence continues at coordinate 6,523 of JAOUQT010026196.1, forward strand.
ACTGTGGGATCAAACTAGCGAACCCAAAGGAAACCCACACTGACACAGGGAGAACATGGAAACTCCACGCAGATTGTGATTTGAACCTCAGTGCTGGAGGCTGACATGCTAACCACTAAGTCACCCCATTTCTTAAACATAACTTAAATATGTTAATTAACAAAGAAAATTATATTTTGTACTAATAACCTGTAAAAAAAGGACATATTCCTGGTTAGTGAGCATGCTTGATAATTATGCTACACAAAATTCTAAATCTAGCACAAGTGCTTACCACTAGAAAAATAAGAAACCAAGGATGGATCAGAACAAGTTACAAATTAAGAAAAATCGAAAGTAAAATATATTTATTAACAAGTGCACAGAATAAAATAATGTGAAAAACAAACATCTATAAAGGTTAATAAAAAGCCTTAAAACAGAATGAAATCAGAATAAAAATTAAGTATTCTAAATAGGACAGTCATATAGGAGATTAAAACAATAGTAATAATCCCAATGATGAAGGATAGGGAGGCTATCACAGAAATAATAGGCTGGTACTGAAATGAGCCAGAAGCACAAGGCTTAGTGGTTTAGAGTAAGCAAAAGCAGGGCGGCTAGAGAGAATTTAGGACTGGGCCTAGTAGGAGATTTAGAGGCTAGCAGGATGGTGATAACACGCGCCAGGAAACGGCAAGAAGCAAGTGCTTTAGATAAAAGGAGACAGAAGGCCCAAACTAGAAAGCAGCTGGGCTATAGGCACCCATGACCTTGGTATGTTCGACGAGTATGACTGAAACAGGTTCTTGATTTACACAAAAACTAACGTGATATAGAGATCGATTTTGTCGGTTGTGTTCACACGAAGGAATTTGTCCTTCACATAACCCATCCATTCAGTGACACACACTGAAACACACATTACTGAAGTGAGCACAGGTACGCAGTGCGGTGGGCAGCCTTGTATAAGTCCAACTCTATTATCTCCCAACCATCCCCTCTCTACTTCTTACTAAAGACTGACTTTTTTATATTTTCCTGAACAAATACCCAAATAATTAACAGAACATAAGGCAGGTAAGTCACTTACCTCCTTTATTTTTTCAGATCTGCCTTCATTTTATGAACCACAACTGTCACACTATTTCCTTTGCACCATATGCTTGAACTTAAAATTAAGGTTTCAAGTAAACAGCCCCCCATATGCTTATTAGAGGTAAGTGGAAAGTACATTTTTAATTGGGACAGCTGCAACAAAATTAAACCTCTGGTTTGTAATTTTTGCTGTTTAGGGCCCTCCAGTAAAATTACACTGCCGAATAATCCTGTGTAGAAGTCTCTAGGTGATGTGTCTTCATCTGCCTTTATTCGGCTTTATTGCTGAGAGATTAGGGAGAATGTTATGTGTCGAAAATGCTTCTGCTGCCCAAAATTTCCTTTTATTTCATCTACATAGCATTTTCTCATCCATTAGAATTTTTTCAAAACTCCATATAAAACCTTAATGCCGACCTAATTTCCAAATTACAGAAACTTCCTTTAATGTGCTGTATAACCTTCATGACATGATTATACACAAGTGTACATGCATACATGCACACACCCTAAACAAGGCCACAATTAAAGAGCATAAGGGAAGCGCTATGGAGACCACATGCTGCAGCTCCCTCACATGATTAGAGACCTCATGCTGGACTCGCTCTCATCAATCTACCCCCTTCGGTGCCAGTCTAAAGTCCACTGGGATGCTGCCTTTACTCGGTCGCCACCACCGTGCTCTCAAGCTGAGTTTGAATCAGAAATTAAAAGTTGTCCACAAGTTATTTTGAACTTACTAACTTATTTGTGGTAATATATTTATATATATAGTGATACAAACAATTATTTTGGGTTCTTAATTTTCCCACTCTAGTTCTTTTACACTGATAGATTGGGGCAAAGGCACACCAACTACTAACTACCAGCAATTCAAGTGCACTAGAAAATCAGCCAGTATGGCTGATGGGTGAACAGTCGATTACGAAATGGTAAATATAACTGCAAGGGAAGCTGTGCTCCTGAACCGAATAAGGATACTTTATGTAGATGGCACAATCAGAGATGTGTCATGTCACAGAGCAGTGGGTAGGCAGTGAGTGGGTTTGAGTTTGAAGTGCTCTCGTGTAGGCGGCCACTGATCACCCTGGACAGACAGGAAGTGTACAGTCCTTCTGGGATTCTGATGCATATTCAGCATAACTGAAAATGGAGTTCTCTACAGTGATGGAAAGGATTAGAGTATGCTTAGTCACAGTTGTCCGAATAGATAAATACTTTATGCTATAAACATTTATGATTGTGAATCCATAAAAGACACTGTACATTAATGGATTTAAGGATTCGAGGAGACTTTATTATCATTTTCATCGCATGTGTAAATAAAACAAAGACAAAATTGTGGCTCACGGACCCAGTTTAACCCTATTCTTTTAAATGTAAATAAAAAATGAAAAAATGAGATATATACAATATATCTACAATATATATACACAATATATACAATAATAAATAAAATATACAATATAGAAAAATATAGATATGCGTATACAACTGTAATATATAAAAATGAATATAAAATACAGACATAACAGCATATTAAATATAAACATAGTGGCATATGAGATATGACATAAATTCGATGTTTGCAGCATACGAAATATGGATGTAAACAAAGCAGTGTTTGAAATGTTTAGAAGCATAAATTTAGCAGCATGTGAAATATAGCAGAGACCGTGAATTTAAATGGTAGCTAAATACATAAACTTTTAAACTTTTATAGCGTGTAAATGAGGTATGTGGAGATAAATGATAAGGTATTCAGTGAGGGAAATTGTTGTAGCGTAGACTGTAGTGTTTCCATGAAAAGTGTGTTTTTGTTATGTGGTGTTTATGGGTCTCACAGCTTCTGCTCTGAAGCTGGTCCTTAGTCTGCTTGTTCTGCAATTAATGCTTTGCAGTCTCCTGCCTGCGGGGAGTGGAACAAAAAGTAAGTGTGTTGGGTGATGCAGGAGGCCCTTTTTTTGCATCTGGAGGTAAAGCTGTCAGTGGTTGCATGGACACTGACTCCAATAGTCATCTGTGCAGCTTTTTGTCTGCAACAGAGCAGCTTCCGTGCCACACGTTGATACTGGAGCACAGCATGCTCTCCACCACACTTCTGTAAACGGGGGTGGGGACCCAGCTCTCAAGTTTGGCTCTCCTCAGCCGGGCTCTCTGCTTCTGAGGAAGTAGAGCCGCTGATGCGCCTTCCTGACCAGACTGGAAGTGTTGTCGCTTCAGGTGCGGTTGTAACTCAGGTTACAACGACCCTCATAAAGAAATAAGCAGAAGATAATGAATGAATGAATTGATTTCATTTCATAAATCCTGAATGGCAGCACATGTTAGCATGTTTGTCTTTTCGAATTTTGTGTTTGACTGTGTGAGTGAGTGTGCTCAGTAATAGGTTGGCACCCTGTCCTGGGTGTATGTGCCCAGCACCCAAGACATTTCCCCTGAATGGGCATGGGAAACCCCACCGCGACCCTCATAGAGAATTGAATGGAAGATAATAAATAAATGAATGGCTAAAATTGCCCCTATCCAAATCTCCTCTATAAAGTCCGTCTTTGTAAAAGTGAGTGTGTGCACATTGATAGATTGGCGCCCTGTCTAAGGTTCATTTGCCTGAACCTTTTACCACTATATGGGCATAGAGAACCTTATCACGACCCTATTACCTACTATGGGATTAAGTGCAAGGTAATAAGATGAAAGGACATAAATACTGAATATATAATATAAATATATATTATTATAGAACATTTCAAATTTCAACCACAACAAACTCTTGTTTTATTCTTTTTGGGGTGTTGTCAAAGCTATACCATATCCTGCACAAAGACGAATGATCTTGCGTAACAAATATAATTCCAATTTACATTTTTTCTATAAGATAGATAGACTCTAAAATTTCCGCATTAAATCTTCCTTCCAAATCAGCACTTAACATTTAACCGCTGTCATTCTTTTTCATCATTTCAGTGCTTCCATAAATATGTTGATAATGCTTTATTTTTCTCATTTTCATAAAAACAAAAAGCCTCAGAGAAAGCTGCCAACTGTAGCATTGATGGATTGCATGCTGTGATGAAATGGCTAATGCAGATGCCTGCAGTTCCATGTGCAGGAGTTAATTGAAGAACATAAAACACAGCAAACTGAAATAAAACAATGATGCTTTATGAGTCCTAAGGTACAGATGAAGGTAAAGCCGCTAAAGAACTGTCCAAATCATATCGTATGTGTTTCAGGCTCCATAGGTATCATTTAATAAAACACAAAATGGCATTTATTAAATAATGAAATATGCTTTTAATGTTAAACGCACTGAAATTCAATGCAATGTCTCACTAAAAGAACAAAGACTAAGGCAGTTGTGCCCTTTGTTTCTAGCGCATTCTTACTTTTCCCTACGATGGTAAATGACTAAGCAGAAGAAAGGTGTGTGATTAAAAGTCTTTTCTTCATGTCAGATAAGCGAAGTGTGTTTTAATTAATAACACTTTGCATCATATCTCATCCTATCTTATTATATCTTTTTATATCTCCTTCTTTAGCGTTCTGTGCACTCTCATTTTCACACGCGTTGTCTTTAATTAGGAGAGGACACTGCTCGATCCCTCAAGCTCTGCAGTGCTGTCGTCTTTATGCGATACTGAGTTCAGAAAATTACCATCACTTTGTTCATTCTTCTGTCCACTTTTTTTTTCATCTAGCAACTGTAACTGGGAAACAAAATTTCAGCACTGAGTAAGTTGCGTTTTTCGACCACGAGGCGATGCGAGGGACAAAAATTAATGAGTTAGTCAGTCTAAAGTAAAACTTCATCTTTCTTTTGTGCCGATTTGTAAGAAGTAATTAGCAACAGGTAGAGGTAGCTCAGTGGTTAGGGTGTTGGACTATCAATCACAAAGTTGGGGGTTCAAATCCCAGCTCCACTAAAGTTACCAATGTGGGTCCTTGAGCAAGACCCTTAACCCTCATTGCTCCAGGGTGCTGTTTCAACCCTGT
>JAOUQT010026206.1:0-11595 GCA_025769995.1 Xyliphius kryptos
GAGAAAAGGGGTGTGGTCACCACCTGCAGAAGCTCTCCTTTATAGGGGGGGTCTTGCTAAGTGCCTCTCATTTCTACATGCTGTCTGTTCCATTCGCACAACAGCAAGTGAAATTGATTCACAATCAGTGTTGCACACTAACTGGACAAGTTGATTTCACACAAGTGTGCTTGACTTGGAGTTACATTGTGTTGTTTAAGTGTTCCCTTTATTTCTTGAGCAGTGTAATTTAAAAAAAATGAGTGTCCTCAGTTTCATTAAAAATAAAAACAACTTTTTAATACTGAATGTTTAATGGTTGGCAACAAGACGCTCTGGCTCAGTAAACCTCATGGTACCAGCAATCAGAAACGCAGCATCATTACTTTACTGTAGTTTGATATATGATGCTTCCATTTACAGAAATTCTGTCCCAACTGTCCATACTCATTTGGTTCTGTTGGATCCACGTATCAAATATGTAATTATTAGATGCAGACAAAAAAACTGCAACTGGTCAACTGGTCTCCCACCAGATGGATTTTCGGTTTTTAATTTTACCTGAAAAAAGAATGAACTGTGATTTATTTAACACCACTAACTTCGCCTAAAAGATAAGTACACACACGACGAATAAGTATTAATTTTAGTCCGACGCTCTGAGAGTTGACTTAAAAAAATGCCAGTTTTTTTAAATGCGGTTTCTTATCATGCCACATGCAGAGAACTCTTCCTTTCACACATTCCCATGAAATGGCAGAAGATGGATTTAGGAAAGAGATCTAAATTATTAAAGAATGTGCAATAATTTAGACTGACTCCAAATCACTCTGACTAGCCCTTACAGGATATATACGATTATAAGAATGTGAGTCTCATGTAAAAAAAAATGTAAGTGCTGTCTGGTGGAAATGTAATCATTTTATAGGCATGTGAGATTTGTATAAATATCGTCGAAGCAAGTGAAGGCCATCCATCTGCTGCGTGTTGGAAATGACACTTAAATGAATACGCCAGTATTTTTCTTTAAATTGATCTTTATCTTCTGTACCTGGAGGCTATAATGCGGTGCTTCCACTAAATGAAATTTTAAATCTAAGTTATTTTAATGAAATTCCAACACCTATTCTACTTGTTGACACATTTCAAGTGTCTTTTAGTAAAAAAAAAAATAAATTAAAAAAAAAAAAATCTTATGAGAATGGTAACATACACTATATGGACGAATACACTGGGACACCTACATATATCAATGGCTGCAGCTAACAATTTTGATAATCGATCAATCTGTTTATTATTTTTTCCAATTAACTGTAACAATCAAGAAAATATTAAAGATTTTGGAAAATTGTAATTGTACACGTTGGAACATACAACATACTATTATTAAAAATGAATGTTTACATTAAGAATTAACCTGACAGTTACATTAATTCAATTTTTATCAATAGTCAGTAGCAACAACAGCATATTTACATTTAGTCATTTGGCAGATGCTTATATCCAAAGCTGAGAGAACAGCGTATGGAATGTAAATGTACACTTGGCTGTGATACTCAGTCACACGCAATGGCAGAGTCAGAAAAGACCTTGAAAAAGGCTATAAATGTATTATTAAAAACATCTTTGGATTGATTTTTTTTTAATACTGAATATAAATGCCATCGCATTTAAGGTGGAATGGAAAACTTGCTGATACAAGAGAGATATAAATTTACAAAAAATAAAATATCTTGTTCAACTACTCTAGCAGGCTCTAGTGACACCGTGTGAGAGAAAAAATAGAACTTGTCACTAACGTTAGCTTGACTAGAACTACGGCCAAAACCGCTGGTCGATCTGATTTAAGTTGGAAAACTGGGGGATGGGGGGAGAATGCTAAGGCTCTAATTTGCTACTACTCTAGCAGGCTCTAGTAACATTGGGACAAAAATAAGAAATTATCTTACTACGAACTCTCAATGAATCTCTTTTACCCAAAGCTCCAACATGCTTCCTTTTTCAGGTGCTCATGCTATGTTGTGTTGCTGTGCACATTTAGCTTTAAGTTTGTTCTTTGATGATGATGTTCTTTTGATGACTTGGTTCGTACTTGGTTTTCTCTCTGGGTCGGTTGGGGATGGCTGTGTGAGTGAGTGTCCCCAGGGATAGATTAACGCCCTGTCCTGGGTGTATTTTCCCAGTGCCCGAGACGTTCTCCCCTGGATGGGCAATTGGAACTACAAGTCTAATATGTGAGTTCATGTGGCGACCCATAAATAATCATGGGTAAGACACAGAAAGAAGATGTCCTAGGTATATCTGCCCAGCGCCCAAAATTTTCTCCCGTGGATAAGCATGGTGGAGATTCCTATTCATGGGAGAACCCGCCAATGCCCACCCCATGACCCTGGTATAGGATTTAGTGGTGGAAATAATGAGATGAGATGAGTTTTGTATTGGTACTATCTTTGTAGCGATAACAGCTTATACTCTTTCTGATTTTCCACAAAATGTTGGAGCTTATGGCACTCACACATGAGTAAGGATACACTGTCTAGTTCTTCAACATAAAACATACCATGCCTTTATGAACAATACTGGTTGCACTAGTGCACATTAATGTTAGATCTGTTACACAAACAAAATCCATGGCCAATGGACTTGAATTTTAGGTTTCTGTGCATTCTCTTAAAGGTCTTTGCTAAGCTAATGTGTTTCTGTGAAACCATAATAAAAGTAAGTGGTGTATTTGCAGAATTCCTTCAGCTTTTTCTCCACATCACTGCCTCATACCAGATGGTATTCCTTTCATCTATTTCCAGCAGCGCTATTAGCTGCAGCATGTGTTACTTCACTCATTCAAACACACAGCTGACCGGCTCACATTGTAGGATTTGCTTAGGTTTTTAGTCATTAGAATTACAGTCTCACATTGCTAGACTCACTAGGGAGGATCTGCTACTTCACACCACTTAATGTGACCATAAGCACCTACAACTGCAGAAAAATGAAATGTAAATACTTGCAAAAAGATCAAATTACAGTACAGCATGTATAGAAAGGGTACGAGAAAATGAATATATGCAAAGGTCAGGAAAGGTCAGGACTGCCAATCAGATACTGGTATGCTGACATCACAGACTTTTTTCATCTACATGGTTGCTCGTATGACTTATTTCTAAAAAGGTTATGACCCTTATGGCAGCATTATTTGCAAGACTGAGGTGAAAATCCAAGTTTTAGTGAGTAGAATAAGTTTAAATGCACATTTAAACTGTGGAATAAAAGTAAACAGTAAAAATGCTGTGGTATATGTGTAAAGCATGCACAAGAAGTACTACAGTACAGGAAACAAAACGTAAATGAACTGCATTAAATATCTTTGCACATGAGCTTTAAATTGCTATTCATTAAAAATAAAAAAACAACATATTTTATATTGCGCATTTTACGAATAATAAGCATTATAAAATGGTTAGTGCGTTCCTTATTTCTGATTGGCTGAACTGCTTGTCTAGCCGTGATATTATTCACAATAACCTACACCTTTGACCGCTTCACATTCGTATAATGGCGCGACATACAATATACTGTTTTCCTGAACTTTTTCATAAACTGTGTTCTGTAATTTTGCCACTAGATGGCAGTATTTAATTGTTAAAGAAACCAGAAATCTTTTATTTGTCAGGGTTCATTTTAAAAAACGGACTGGTTTATGTCGCGGAAGGCAAGTTCATTAGCGATTTTGCTTTCGGTCAATGCAGTTATGAATTAAACTTGTGTTGGTAACCGTTTTATAAAAGCAATAAAGCACTCGAGGTTGTGCATTATTGTGAATAAACCACGGGAAGAGGTGTAATGGCAATCCGCTTGCTCGCGTGCCTAATAACACCTCTTTCCTGTGGTTTATTTACAATAATGCACACCCTCTCATGCCTTATTGCTTTAGTGAATCATACTACTGTAAAATCTCAACACAGCTTTGTAAAAGGAACGGGTTGACACTAAGAGGACCCATTAACATCACTGCAGCAACAGCACCAGATAGCTCCTAATTTAGTAAAATGGGTAAAAATATAAAAAAATGTAAAGGTTGTATAAATGATGAAAATGCTTTGTGGCAAAGTGAATGCCGTGTCTTGTTGTTTTTTGTTTAAATAAACACTAACAGTTCTTTTAGTAAATGTCATTTCAGTTGAGGTGGAAAGTAATTAGACCGCATTCCTTCAAGCAGAAATTTGAAAAGCCTTAATATCCAGGAATGAGAATTCATGAGATTTATCAAAACAATAAAGCATGAGATCCTCAAATGGATGTCAGACAGAGGTCAAGTTAAACTCTAAACTATTTATCACCTTCATAGAAACAACCTTGTGATAAGCTACATACCCAGCACTGAGTGCTTCCAGGCTTAAAGTCTGCCAGATCCAGCATGGTTAACACCTATATGATCAAAACAGGTCATAGCGCTCAGGATTTTAAAAAGCATGCATGCAACCACATTTACATTATGTGCAAAAGGGTGTGGGATAGCCCATCCTGTCCCTGTCCTCTTAGAGACTCATTCTGCCTTCCTTTTTTCTCCCCCCCCCCCTCCTTTTCTTTGTCTCTCCATCAACTTCTGCTAATACCTAAACCATGATGCAATGCTGGAATGCTCAGACTTTTCTTAAAGTTGTAGAATCTCTCTGACATTTCACAGGCTTTCCTTTGTTTTCTTTTCCTTCTCCAACTAGTCACAAATAATCTGCTTATTTAAACAAATAGAGTGTAAAGTATAAGGCATCATCACATGAAAGATACATTTTAATATCTGATAGTCATTAAAAATATATTGCGCGATATGTGACATTTATAATAAATCAGTAGTTCCAGTCCTTAAATTTGCCTGGCTGAGCCATTTCTCCAGACCTGAAATTATGGACATGTGCCCATCTGACCGCTTCACAAACACAATGTAATGTACCATTATTGGAAATAAAGATCAACTATTTTCAGAGATGTAGCCACGCCTCCTTGGCTTCACTTCGGACATATGCGCATGCGTGCATGATGAAGCCCCTGTGTAGTGTCGTGTTGTTATGCCTAGCTGGGTCAATAGTGCCTCATGGGCTGCTAGTACCCACTCCAATTGTGTGTATATGTGCTTGTTTGTGCGTAAGGTGTTTTTTTTTTCGTATTCCCAGACTGTGCTCCATTAGTGCACATTGTGAGTGTGTAGTTTTTTTGTGTATGTACTATATATGTGTTCCATATTCTGTATTTTCTTCACCCTAATTTCCCCTTTGTGGGACTAATAAAAACATCAATCAATTAATATAAACAGGGAGCCAAATCCAGAGAAATAAGTCGGTATCCTGTTACTCAGCAACTAATGTTCACTTTAAAAAACAGACTAGATTACATTGCAAAAAAATTGGTTCATTCATTCATTCATTATCTTTCGCTTAATCCCATACGAGGGCCGCAGGGGGCTTCCCCATGCCCATCCAGGGGAGAACGTCCCAATATCCGGATGAAACCCCTGCGGACACGGGGAGAACATGGAAACTCCTCTCAGATCAGGATTTGAACCAGTGCTGAGAGGCAAACGTGCTAACCACCATTGCACTGCCCAGTTAATTAAGTTATTTTGTTTAAAATAAACACATTAATAAATGAAGAGCAGCACTGTGGCTTAGTGGTCAGCACATTTGCCTCTCATTGCTGGGAATCCAGGTTCGCGTACCAATTTGGGTGGAGTTTCCATGTTCTCCTTTAATATACAGTCTACGGGCATTCTACTAACTAAACATATTTTTTCATCTTATCACTTGCTGCATTTAATGAAACACCAGTCAAGATTATTATTGGTTGTCTCAGGTTTCTGAAAAAAAACTGGTTCACCCAAAAGAAGCTTGTGTGGACACAAAAAACTTCTGAACACTCTGCACAGGTGGAAATCATTATCTTGTGCAATGGCAAACATCTTAGCTGAAGTGCGCTTCCTTTCAGCAAAATGGAACAGCCGACCATATAAAGCAATACAAACTAAAATTCAAGAGTGCAACGCCCTATGAAAAAAATATTTTTTCAACACAGCATTCCTAGCTGATAGTGTTTACGTAAAAGCATATGTTCCCAAAAGACACAGAGTTTAATGCACAGCAAAGACTTTATGCCCTATACAGTACGGAATTAAAATCTTTAAAAAATTACTGGTTAATGGACATCTGTCATTTTTGGAGCAGGAAACTACAAAAGAAAATCAAATATACTGGTTTGATTTGATTCATTAGCAAAGTTTTCGCCATTAAACCATGAAAAATGTCCAAGAAACAAATATGTTTTCCCACTAATAGATTTATAAATACAATAAAAATAAAGTTGCAAAAATTAGCAAAAAAAAAATTACAGGCACACATGGTGGTAAATGTGGGCTCGACACAGAAAACCACAAGTGCCAAATAATAGTTTATAAAATGTATTAAAAAACAAACATATTGAAAGCAATATGAAACGCATAGAACCCGTGCACATCCTACATGCACATTAAACAAAACCTCAAACGTAATCCCTACAACACACATCATACCTCAGGGTTTTCACCGGGCTCTCCAGGTTTCTCTCACGGTCCAAAAAGATGGATTCAAGGTTAATTGGCTGCTCTAAATTGCCCCTATATAGCGTCCTTGGGAGTTTTAGCACCTGGGTTTTAAATCTGAAATTCCGAAATTTAGGCATTCCTTGTAGTAACCTATTTAATGTTGCTAAGGTCTTGTTATAGGGAGCATTTACTTTACATACAGCACTGACCTCTTCTTTTTGTCAACAAGTAGAGTTTTACAGAAACTAAACTGCACTCGTTTTACTTCCGTACATGAGGTTACATTGTACATGGGGAGGGGGTGTCCCCCATGCCTACCCAAGGAGAAAGTTTCGGGCACTGAGCAGATACACCAAGGACAGGAAACTAATATATCGCTGGGCGCACACTCATGGGGCTATTTAGAGCAGCCAATTTACTCAGAATCCATGTCTTTGGACTGTAGCAAGAAACTAGAGAAGCCTGAGGAACCCCACGTGGACATGGAGAGAACATTGAAACTCCAACCAGACCGGGATTGAAACCTGGATCCCTAGCGCTACGTGGCGAATGTGATAAACCACCACATTAAAACCCATCAAACATGGCTAAATGTACATGATGGAACCGGACCAGTGGCAACAACACTAATGCTTGCTGTTTACACTAATCTGAAGTGTATTAGCTCGGGAAAAAGGGACTTTAAAAACCTCTGCCAAACCAATATTAGATTGAAACTGCTGTCTCTCGGTTTTAATTTGGCAAACTGACATAAACATCCCCCTTTCACTCCCTGACTCCCCATCTTTTCCTGATTCATCATTCATGTATCCATCTCTGATGCAATCCTTTGTTTGTGATGTTCTTCATAACTAAGCAACCAACCACCAAGCTGGTGATCTACTTCCTCTAAAAATGTATGTGCATGCATTTTATAGACAGATATGGAGCTAAAAGCTCATCTGGATGGGATATAATTTCAAAATGAAAACATTTCAATGTGGATGAAGCCTTTGATTTAAATCCCCTGCAGTGATGTGCAGGATTATTAAACCACTGGACCACCTGAACACCCCGATGTTCTCATAATATGACATATCTGTTTCTTTTAAGTCTGATTCCGATGTACAAATTAAAATGTGTCGTACACCTTTGCAAGATATTACAAAACCAGAATGCGAACTCTTTGCTGTAACAAAGAACAAAGCAATTAACAACCTATGTAGATATTGATGCTGTATGCAAGAAAATGCACTGTCCTGGGATCAGATGAGAGACACAGCCTGACTGCATGATCTCAGACGTGATGAAGAGAGAGAATGAGGGTGGGGAGAAAGGAAAAAAAGAGAGAGCAGAGGATTCTCTCCAATGCCACACCCTATTAATGATTTAAGTGTGCAGCCGACCTCAGTATTTTTATGGTTGTTCTGGAGATTATGAAGATAAAAGTGTGTAGATGTGCTGTGTGTATTTGCACCTACACAAATCAAACACACTCATGCATGCACACCTATTTGTGATTGCCCTTGTGTCAGTGTGAGTGTGAATCCGCAGAGATGACCCCATACTACACACTTGCTGAGTTGGCAGTCTTTTGGTCCAGACGGCCTGCTGATTTTAGTTCGACACCCGTAAAACGCTAACAGGACTCCTGATGGATTAGTTACAACAATGACATCATTTCAAAAGGCACCAAATGTAACACAAAAACAAGCATGAACTCTACCCACATGACTGACAGCGTGCTTAGATTTGTGGCCAAAACTGGCATCAGATCAATAGCCAACACGCCGCTGCCGGCCTAAGCACATTTTAGCAACAGATTACTGAACACTGCACTGAAGATATAAATCATTAAGCAGCGGCAAAACACACAGCCAATATTCCATTTTAAATCAATTAATTAGAAAGTATGCCATGCCATTCACTGTCTGGTAATTAGGTCTTGTGTTCAGTTTTATTACGATTCTCAGAAACATGACACACCTGCTGCTGCATTACAGACCTGTGGTTTTTATGAATCCATAACGTGACTACGAATTTGAGCTTGTGAAATACACATCTTTTTAAGCCTGGGTACTAGTATGAGCCTTTCCAGCGTTGTGTGAACACCCTTACTTATGCCAATAGCTGGAAATGTTTATTTTGTGTTAACAATAAACCGATCACAAATATAAGTGCATTGTATCTGTGAATTCTGGCACTCTGGTCATTTACTCATTCATTATCTTCCACTTAATTCCCTACTAGGGTTGCAGGGGGGGGGTGTCCCCCAAGGAAGAACGTTTAAGGCACTGGGCAGATACACCCAGGACAGGGCGCCAAACATCGCTGGGCACACTCACTTATTCAGCCCCCCCCCACACACACACACACACCATATGGGGCAATTTAGGGCATTCAATTTACCTTGAATCCACATTTTTGGACTGTGGGAGGAAACCGGAGAACCCAGAGGAATCCCAGGCGGACACGGGGAGGACATGAAAACTCCCAGATTGAGATTCAAAACGGGAATCCCCGGCGAACGTGCCAACCACTTAGCCACCGCACTGCCCCCTATGTATTCCATATTTATACATATATTAATAGTATAGGGTGAAATTTGGCCCATGAGTCACAATTTTGTCTTTGTCCCATTTATCACATGCGATGAAAATGATGACATCTTGTTCTTGAATTTTATGGACGCCCGCACATTACAACTATGGGATATTTGATGACATCACAAAGTATGACATCACAAAGTCTTTGCCGCTCTCCCGGGTGGTTCCACCGCAAACCAATCTCATTCAGTCACGTCATCAGTAGAACTTAGAACTAAACAAAGGCCTTCCCCAAATTCTTCCCTCAAAAACTCTTACGGATTTCTTCAAGTATTATGACATCACGTTTTCTGCCGTAACGCCCGGTTCTACCGGTCAGTGCGCAATCCGAACGTTTACGAATGAGTCCAAAAGAGTTAATAAAGCACGTCCAATAGGGTTGGGGAAAAGGGGGAGGGGTCCCTATTACCATCCAGGGGAGAACGTTTCGGGTGCAGGGCAATTTAGAGCAGACAATTCACCTTGAATCCATGTTTATGGACTGTGTGGGAGGAAACCAAAGGAAACCTGGACACGGGGAGAACATGGGATTCGAACCTCTAAGAGCCGGATGTGCTAACCTCTCCGGCACCGTGCCGCCCCCACCTTAAATAATATATAGACGGATTTGTCCCCCTACCTACATGTATATTTGCCCCTCCCTCTTCACACACCCATACATTACAACTCCAGGAGATTTGATGACATCACAAAGTCTCATTCATTCATGTCATCAGTGGAACTTAAAACTAAACAAAGGCCTTCCCCAAACTCTTTCCTCTTCCTGATTTCTTCAAGCATGATGACATCACGCTTTCTACCATAACGCCCGGTTCAACCCCCCTGACCGCTACAGTCTGGCCAGGTCCCCCCCCCCCCAGTACCCAGCTCCTCTGCTTTCTTATTTTAGAATCCCTTCCCAATTCCTTTTAGAATATAAAGTACCCCCAAACCTCCTGAACCCCCCTCCCTCAAGGGAACAGCTATTACAACCGGTGGTCTTCACTCCGACGTCTTTAGTAAACTTCACACGGAATGCGGTTCTAAAAGAGAACATGCCTAAAAAAATCCATCCATATAAACTCTTTGATGTCCGGTCCAAACTCAACAGCTCCATACAATAAATTCATCTCGGCTAATTGTTTTATCTGGTCGTCTGTGGGACCCCCTCCCCCCCCGCCCCCAGAGCCCCGGGGCGGGAACGGTTCTAAACAGGGCAGTGGGCAGTTCATCACAGGTCACCATGGTGACACTCATTTGGACCTGGCGGCCATTGAAATAAGAGCGGTGATGTACCTGAAGCTGAAGAGCATCTGGAGGTGTGTGGGCCCAACACTACCTGCTGCGTCGTCGAGCCACCACTGCAGCGGTAATAAATCTCACCGAAAGTGTGTGTGTGTGTGTGTGTGTGTGTGCGTGTGTGTGTTTACTTTCCTATTATTGGTTCGTGCAATAACGAGAAATAAAAGCGAATTACCTGACTCGGTTCCACTTGAGACAAAAATTCAGGAGGAAATCATTTGCAATTAGCTGCGTTGTTATTTCAGGCGTCTATCGATCAGAATTCATTGACTAATTACTATGCGGAGCCGCATTAATTAATTATGAAGGAGGTCATCATCATTAATAAATCAATGCTTATTTACTCCGGGTGCAAAAGTCGGCCCGGGTTCCTCACCGCCATTAATGACTTTGATATTTAAAAGGATGGAGGTACGGAGTTTGGAAACGGCGCCTGGCCATATGCTGCGTATCTAATGCGCGGATGCTGATGGCGGCGCGCGATATGTGTTTTTCATGGACGTATGGACGGAACGCGTGATGGATAAATCACCGACAGATTGTGGCTCAAATCCCACTTTGTGCATATTAGTGAGTCAGAGCTGGTTCTCTCTCTCTCTCTCTCTCTCTCTCTCTCTCTCTCTCTCTCCCTCGCACACAATCTCTCTCTCTCTATGTTTAGCCTATTGCAGGTGGTTTTCAGAATGCTTCTAATTAATCCAATAAAACGTGCCTTGTTTTTCTTCCTCTCGATGCTCTTTGACTGAACTGGATTATTAGTGGCTGTAATGAGGCATTAAGACGAGGTTCCCAGCACAGGAACCGAACGCAATCACACACACCGCGAGGAACAAAGCCGTTTATATCAGGGCGCTTCATGAAAAGGAGGTGGCGTCTTCATTTGTGGTAAAAACACAAGACGCCGTGTGACCTAATTACAGCGCACGGGTTAAAATACTCTGTGTAGCTGCTGCAAACAGATTCGGGTCGGGGCAACCTCTGCAACCTTGCCCCCTCCCCTGCAACCCAGCCCCCCCGTCCTCCGGCTCTCGTTATGCTCTTTCTTCTCTGCCTCGCACAATATATCATTGAGGAGGTCTTAAGAGAACTTTTCAGCAGGTAGTTCAGCTTTCAGCTCATCTCCACAGATCAGTACGAGGCTCTGAGGGAGGAAGACGAGGACGAAGAATGCCGCTCTTATAA
>JAOUQT010026223.1:0-11595 GCA_025769995.1 Xyliphius kryptos
CCCTGTCCTGGGTGTATCTGCCCAGCGCCCGAGATGTTCTCCCCTGGATGGGCATGGGGAACCCCACCGTGACCCTATTTAGAGGAATTAGCAGAAGATGGATGGATGGTAGGTTACCATGGGAATGGGAGGCACGGTGGCTTGGTGGTTAGCAAATACCAATCTGGGTGGAGTTTCCCAGTGTGTAAACATAGATTCAAGGTAAATTGAATGCTCTAAATTGCCCCATGTAATGTGTGTGTCTAAGTGTGCGCTCAGCAATAGATTGGCGCCCTGTCCTGGGTTTATCTGTCCAGCGCCCGAAACGTTCTTCCCTGGATGGGTATGGGGAACCAACCCCCCCCAACCCCACCCCCAAAAACACCACTGACTCTGGCCTACAGGACAACCTCTGGATCTGCCCCCTCTTACCTTCAGTCCATCTTTACTTCACTGCTAAATGGTGGAACGACCTTCCCAACAACATGCGTAAGGCTGACTCACTCAGCATCTTCAAGAAATTTCTCAAAACAGACCTCTTCCAGAGACTTGGTATTAAAAAAAATTTAAATCTAGCATCCTAGTAAAGCACAGGGTTGATGGTGCTGCTGTTTTTTCTTGACTACAGACTTGTGATGTTCTCTGATTTGTAAGTCGCTTTGGATAAACGCATCTTCTGAAGGTCTCAATGTAAATGTAGGTCTAGATCTGGAAGGTTTACAGTTTGTGGCACTTTGTTAGCAAGCAAACGCAAACGAATCAGGATGAAAACAAAAAAAATAAAGTGAATAATTCAGTCTGAATCGCCGGGGTCTCAGATAACGGGACGACTCGAGCCGTTCAGCCCAAATAAGTGAGAAAAAAAAGGAGGTGAAGCTGCAAGTCTACAGATCTCCTGACTGAAACCCATTAAAAATGTATAGAGGGCCTCGGAATTGAGAGACACCACAGAGGTGCCTCATCCCTCCGGGGAATTGGAGACGGCTGGCCGTGAGGATGGGACCGAAATTGAACCGCAATGCTGCAGAGCTCGCCGACAAAAGACTTTCATGGAGATATAAACCACTCCTGCTTTGTGTTCTGCAAAAAGCTGCACACTCTGTGTATTTAATTCTTAATTAAAGTCTGTGTTCATGTTCACACTCACCGGCGCAGGGTTGGGTTCCTGAAGGCATCTCAGTTGGTTCCACAAGAACCACTCTGTTCTACAACCTCAGGTGTCACCATGTCATTCAGTTAGCCATCAGGACTGAGTGAAAGGAATGAGATGTCAAAATAAAAGCTCCCAGCAATTAACCTACACTTGTACCTTTACATTCAGTACAGGCCAAAAATTTGGACACACCTCGTTTTTTTTTAAAAGTACAATATAGATATAAATATAGAATATATAATGTACACGTTTATTATAATCCAATGCATTTTCTATATTTTCACGACTATTTACGGATACACTCGTGACTTAGCGCCAATCCATCGTTGGGCAAATAATTCACACACACACACACACACACATACACCATATAGGTGCCATTTAGTGCCGCCAATTCACCTTCATTCATTCATCCATTATCTTCCGCTTATTCCTTTATGAGGGTCGTGGGGGGGTTCCCCATGCCCATCCAGGGGAGAACGTCTCGGGCGCTGGGCAGATACACCCAGGACAGGGCGTGTTTTTGGTCTGTGGGAGGAAACCCACATGGACACGGGGAGGACATGGAAACTTCACCCAGATCGGGATTCGAACCGGGAATCACCAGCGCTGAGAGGCGAACATGCTAACCACTAAGCCACCGTGCCGCCCTTACATTTTTATAATATCCAAAAAACGCACTCACTCAGTGCTACCTTCGCGGCTGAAATTCGCCATCGTGATTACCCACCATGTCCGTGGAAAAACGTGGTACTTCCATTGCTGGGTACACACTCACTTACACATCCACACACACATACATACACACTATACAGGGCAATTTAGAGCATTTAATTTACCTTCATGTTTTTGGGATGTGGAAGAAAACCGGAGAACCCGGAGGAAACCCACGAAGACATGGGGAGGACATGCAAACTCCACCCAGATAGGGATTCGAACCGGGAATCCCCAGCGCTGAGAGGCGAATGTGCAAACCAATAAGCCACCGTGCCGCCCCAATTCATCTTAAATTCATGTTTTTGGACTGTGGGAGGAAAAGAGAGAACCCAGAGGAAACCCCGCACAGACAATGGTGAGGATATGGAAACTTTACCCAGATTGGGATTCGAACCCGGAACCCAAGAACTGAGAGGTGGACGTCTGAAAGTTGTGGGTACCTAGTTGTTCTGGGGTTGCTGTACGGCCAACCCCGTGTTCCGACTCCAACCATCGAGACGGGACAGTTGTGAGTGACTTGGGATAAATACTAACCAGGACGTGCCAGTTAACCCCCTCACGGCAGGGTGGCATGGTGGGGCGGCATGCGTGCTTCCTCCTCACAGCAAGACGTTCCTGGTTTCCATTTCTGATTCTTTGGATAATTGGGATAAGTCCATTTGAATAAAAGTGTCTGCAAAATGACCGAATGTAAATGACCGAATGTAGAAACCCATGTGAATACGAGGAGAACATGGAAACTCCACCCAGACCAGGATTTGAAGCTGTCTGGAAGGTTGTGGGATCCAATCCATCCCTTTTCGGTACAATGGGGCAGGGGTCCTCATGACCATCCAGGGAAGAATGTTTCAAATGCTGGGCAGATCACCCAGGACAGGGTGCCAATCCATCGCTGGGTGCCAATTTGAAGAAGCCAATTCACCTTGAAGACTGTGAGTTTGAGAGGAACCCACAGAATGCGGAGAGAAATGTGGAAGTTGTAGCTCCGTGGTTGGAGTGTTGGGTTATCGATCTGAAGAAGAAGAGAATCGAGAAGGTGTGTCCAAACCTTCGGGCTGTACTGTAGGTATCCTTTTTTTTAAAGATGGCCCAGCTCCACAGATTGTCCTGAAGCCCAGTGTACTAATTAAAGGTGGTAATATTACACAGTAAAGCACGGTAACATTCCGCTCACACTGAGTTTCCCTCCATTTAAAGGCCATTATAATAAAATAAATGCAATGCACCTGAAGACTCCAAACTCGGAAAACTAAAAGGCTGACTCATTGTGAAACTAATGAAACAATAACGCCTCTTTTTAAACAGTACAACAGGCGCCTGTTACCCTCCTCCGAGCAACAGAGCCATCGGAGCTGTAAAACACCAATCTGTTCTCTCCTTTGGACTGTAAACAAAGGAACAACAACAACAACAAAAAACAATGATAAAAACCCCATCCATCTTTAAAGCCTTGCCAATAACTTCAACTTCAAAGGTTTCGAGACACAGAATGAGTCTTAACTTCACTTTTCATCCAACCAATCCAATCGTCCTTACTCAGAGCGGCGTGGGCGTTAACAAAGGCGCAGTGAAGTGCCAGGAACCTGCACGGGCGTCAATCCCAGAGGTTTCCAAAGCGCCAGGAACCGGGGTTTTCGTCACTGATGGTTTTTAAGAAAATTACTCTGTGACCTTCAGACTTCCTCTAAACCGGACACAGTGGCAACTTCAGCGTTCATCTCAACTTATTATCTTAAGATTAATCCTGTATTAGGATCACGTGGCTGGTCCTCATGCCCATCCGGCGGAGAAGGTTTCAAAAGCTGGGCAGATAGACCCAGGACAGGGCGCCAATCCATCGCCGGGCACACACTCACTCACTCACAATTTGAAGCAACCAATTCACCTTGAAGACTGGTTGTGGGTTCAAATCCCAGCTCCACTGAAGTTACCAATGGGGGTCCGTGAGCAAGGCCCTTAAACCTCATTGAGCCAGGGGTGATGAAGCATGCCAACCATCAAGTCGGGACACTTGGGATAAGTTGCTTTGACTAAATGTAGAAACCCATGTGAATACGGAGAGAACATGAAAACTCCACCCAGATCAGGATTCAAAGCTGGTTGGAAGGTTGTGGGTTCCAATCCAGCCATCTTTGGTATAATGTGAGAGGGGTCCTTTTGCCCATCCAGGAAAGACCTGTTTCAAATGCTGGGCAGATACACCCAGGACAGGGTGCCCATCCATCGCTGGGTACACACTCACTCACACAGACACACACACAAACACACACTATAGAGGGCCATTCAGAGCACTTAATTTACCTGTTTTTGGGACCGTGGCAGGAAACCGGGGAACCCGGAGGAAACCCAAGTGGACACGGGGAGGACATGAAAACTCCACCCAGATTGTGATTCGAACCGGGAATCCCCAGCACTCAGAGGCAAACGTGCTGACCACCAAGCCACCGTGTCGCAATTTAAGGGGCAATTTTAACCGAGGTAATTAACAGCAACCAATTCACCTTGAAACCATGTTTTTGGACCGTGGGAGGAAAACCATGTAGAAATGGGAAGAACATGTAAACTTCACCCACATTGGTATTTTAACATGGATCCTGCAGCAAGGCGGACGTCTGAAGCCATCAAGAAGGGAACGTTTCGGGCACTGGGCAGATCGTGACAGGGTGCCAATTCATCGCTGGGCAGACACTCATTCACACACACACCATATAGGGGTCATTTAGAGCCGCCAATTCACCTTAAATTTATATTTTTGGACTGTGGGAGGAAAAGAGAGAAGCCAGAGGAAACCTTGCGCAGACACGGGGAGGACATGAAAACTTCACCCAGATTGGGATTTGAACCCGGATCCCAAGCACTGAGAGGTGGACGTCTGAACGTTGTGGGTACCTAGTCGTTCTGGGGCTGCTGTACGGCCAACCCCGTGTTCTGACTCCAACCATCAAGACGGGACAGTTGTGAGCATGGGGGGCGGCATGGCAGGGCGGCATGGGGTGCGTGCTTCCTCCTCACAGCCAGACGTTCCTGGTTTCCATCGCTGATGCACAAACACGACCCGGCCTGTTTAAAAAACCTCTCGCTTACGCTTGATTCGCAGCCCGCATCAACACGGTGTCAATAACGGCGTGGGCTGAGCGCAAGTCGCGGAATGGAAACGCAGAAAGGTGTCGATGCACCAATTTCTATGCAAATAGCGCCACATATCCCCCTCTGACCAGAAACACAGGAAATGCAAACACCGAAAGGACGCGTTTGTATGCACGTGTCCCCGAAAATGACGTGTGATGAATCCCTGAACGTCCAGCCCCGCCCCCCCCACCCCATCCTTTATCCGATCACAGAACGCCCGATCTGATACGTCGTTTGGAGAAATTCCTGGGGTTGAAGTGACGACGGTGCAGTGACAGACAGTTTCATATTCCTGGCTGACCCCGTGGACCGGCGCGGGTTTTTACAGCTGCATAAAGCTGTAATCTGACAGGACTCAAGGGTTCGGCCGCACACGGCGTGATGAAAGATTCAACGACGTCGAGTGACAGTGTAGCGCCAAGAAACACGGTGCGTGAGGGCAACATGTTCTCCAGCCTCTGCCATCTGCGCTCAAGTGATCTCGTTCCTTTTGCCTCTTATTGATTTTGACCCCATTTTCTTTGCTTCAATCTTTTATATATGATGTGTTTCATACTCGTATCTTCACACGGCGAACAGGAGAGCGTTAATGAGCCGCGAGAGGGCCGGCAGGTATAAATACACCAGTCACTGAGAACCCACTGCGTCAACGTCAATTGTGACCAAATGGGGGGACATTTCAGCACCCAGGACAGGGCGCCAATCCATCACCAGACACACACACACTCACGAGGCACCTAACCCCAATTGCTCCACACTCGCCGTGTACAGGGCCCCTTACCACGCCGAGCACGTGTGCTCACTTTAGTGTGTGTATACTGTGTGTGTGTGTGTGTGTGTGTGTGTGTGTGTGTGTGTGTGTTTCACAGATCAGTTAAATGTAGAGGGCCAAAATATCTATCCATAGGGTGCCAATCCATCGCTGGGTACACACTCACACACTATACAGGGCATTTAGAGCATTCAATTTAACTGGAATCCATGTTTTTGGATTTTAGGAGGAAACCGGAGAACCCGGAGGAAACCCATGCGGACACGGGGAGGACATGGAAACTCCACTCAGATCGGGATTCAAACCTGGAGCCCCAGTGCCGAAAGGCTGATGCCTGAAGGGGAGAGGAAGGTGTTTCCAATGCCCATTCAGAGGACAACGTTTCGGGCGCTGGGCGCCAATCCATCTCTGTGCTTCAATGTTCCATGGAGTTTTCATGTTCTCCCCGTGTCCGCGTGGGTTTTTCGGGGCTCTCTAATTTCCTCCCACAGTCCAAAAATAGGTATATTAGATGGTCTAACTTGCCCCTATGAAGCGTCTGTGTGCCCAGCTGAATTGGCACTCTGTCCTTGAGACTCTGATGTTTCTCAGAATCACTGAGACGTTGATACCTGAAAAATACTCATTTTCTGATAAACATTACCAAAAATATTGATTTCGTTCCCGAACAATGTGACTCCTCATCGTTAGAGGTCCAAAAAGACGAAAGTGTTCATCATGCCCATTTTCTCTCTCTCTCTCTCTCTCGCTCTCTCTGTTGTGTTACACAAGCATCATTCTTCGTTCTACAAATGCTCCTCGCATCGCTGCTCTTTTCTGAAATCCCAGCTATATAATCCAGCACTCAGTGTAAATGCACGGGCGTTCGGAGGACTGCGGCGGCGCGAACCTGAAGGACAGAAGGCGCGCGGCGCATTTTCTATCTGCAGGATTCATTTTCTATCTTTCTTTTGTGATGCACTGTTCTGCCTCCTCCACCGATCACCATGATTACACGCCACCTTTCCCAGCGCTGACAACCTGATGGGTGATACAAGCCCCAATAAATTCTCAGGAGGAGGAGCGGGGGGGGGGGGGGGGGGGGGGGGGGTCATCTGAATGGGCATCCGAACACATAAATCTCATTTACAGCGGCGGGAGAGCGCGGGTCGGAGATGGAACCCAGCTGCATTTGCTTAAACAGATCGGCTCCATCCTGAAGGCTGGATGCAGGGGGACCTCCACACCTGGATGCCATCAAGATGGATTGGTCTGCACAGAGGGGAGGTGCAGGGGGGGGGCACGGGAGCAAAGACATGCAGCTGTGGTACAGAACTGACCTATCTATTCATTGATCAACTGACCCACCTACTGACCTAACTATCAAACGACATGCTATCCTACCTATTCACCCACCTACCGACCGAGTGACCAACTGACCGACCGACCCACCCACCTACTGACCGAACGACTGACCGACCCACCTACTGACCGAACGACCGACCGACCCACCTACTGATCAAGCGACTTACCTACCGACCGACCGAGCGACCAACCATCCCACTTAATGACCGAACAACCGACCGACCCACCTACTGAAAAAACGACCCAACTACTGATCGAAAGACTTACCTACCGACTGACCAACCAACCCAACGACCAACCGACCTGCCAAACAACCGATTGACCGACTAACCTACTCACCTATAGACTAACTGACTGACCCACCCACCTATCAACCCGCCCACCTATTTACCCACCTATAGACCGACTGACCGACCAACCGACCTACCTACCCACTGACCAGCCTACCCGCCTATCGACTAACTGACTGACCAAATCACCTATCTTCCCACCTGCCTACCGACCGAACAACCGACTGACACACCAACCTACCCACCGATTAACTAACTGACTGACCTAACCACTTCCTGACTGAACGACCTACCGACCAATCAACCCACCTATCTACCGACCAAACAACCAACTGACCAAACGAACAACCAATTGACCAGCCGACCTACCCACCTACTGACCGAACAACCCACTGACCAACCAACCTGCCCACCAACGGACCGAACAACTGACTGACCGACCGACCAACCTACTCACCTATCAACTAACTGACTGACCTACCCACTTCCTGACTGAACGACCTACCAACCAACCTACCCACCTACTGACTGAACAACTGACTGACTGACCTACCAACCTACCGACTGTCAGAATTACCAACCTACCCACCTACCGATCAACAACCTTCAGTGCCTACCCATCAACTGACCTGCTCATCTACCCACTGACCAACTGACCTACCCCCCAACCCACCGACAGACCAAACAACCTACCCCCTTACCTATTGACTGACTGAACGACCAAACAACGTCAGTGTTTAGGGTGTTGGACTATCAATCAACCTGTAGCTTGTGGGTTCAAATCCCAGATCCACTGACGTTCCCGATGTGGGTCTGTGAGCAAAACCCTCAGCTCTTGTTGGGGAAAATTCCTTTGAATTCCTTTGAAACTATTTCATAAAAACTAAAATGCCACCTAAAATACAATAAACAACATAATTTTTTTGAAACGTCACAAACAGAATTCCAGTCAGAGATCAGAGACTCCGCGTCAGTGTCTCGTTCGGTCTGCACACATAAATAAAATGACAATCACGTCGGGGCAGGAGGTAATAAATTACCGTAATATCTTGTGTTTGTGTTCTACAGTAATTTTTACACCCTCTGATTTCCCAGGTCTGCTATAAACCCAGCGGCGGAAATAAAACCAGGCAATATAAAAGTCCTCCGAACCAACGGGTTCCTAAAGATTCTGTCACGGCTCATATAAAGCATTTTTATGTTATATGAAGAACGGAGACGCCAGAAGACTCGTGATTTAGCGGTTTTCTGAGGCACAAGACGAACTGGAATCCAGAATGGCTCATTAAAAGAGTTTGAGATGTTCTCCAACGCTCATCGTTACAGAACTATGGGTTCGTTTGGGTTATTTTATTGACTTCCACTGAGAAACGACAGGGAAATGCTGAGGTGGTGGTGGAGTGGTGGGGATTCAGGTTCTCCGCCTGGGTTTCCTGCGGGTTCCAATTTAAGGCCATTTAAGGTAATCTGGCTGCTCCAAATTGCCCCTATAGTGCAAGTGTGCACTTCAGTTTTCCTTTCCTGCTTCTTTGGCGCTCTGAACAAAGCCGATATGGAGATGCAGAAGGTCCGGTGGTTGAACACCGGTGAGGGTACGATGAGGGTAACCAGTGGGACGTCCCTACATGAAGCGCTGTCAATCAAACCAGAGCCGGAGACATGAAAAGCCATGAGAGTGTCACATCCATGAGTGTCAGAGTCGGGTACATTATACATCTTGTTAACCTCCCGCCGGAGGCGCCGAGTTCAGCTGGATGCAGTTTATTGGTCTTTGAGAGGCTCATCAACTATTTTTCAATCTCGAGCGAAGGGTGGAAAGGCCGCCCCGGGGACTTCAGACAGAGAGTCTGATGTCAAATCTGATCTGGACGACTCGAACAGACGCTTCGTTGTCGAGTGTGGTGTTTACAGCGTGTACTGTTACCTCAACGCCAGCGCGCTGTGGATGTTCCAAACGTGAGGCGGTCTTAAGGTGGAATTCTGGCGTTGGAAGTTGGGTGGAGTTTCCATGGTTTATTTGACGTTCCAACAATATAACGTGGTAAACCGTATACATTGGAATGAAATAACGTTCTCCTGGAACAAGGTGCTACATAAAACAGCAACTACACAACTGCACGCCTGCAACAGCTTGTGCAAAAACAAATCACGATAAATGCAGGACAATAGACATTCACGTGGTGGTGCAGGTGCCCCACTATTCCTGTGATATTCCCAGTTTCCACATGGGTTTTCTCCAGTTTCCTCTCACAGTCCAAAAGCATGGATTCAAGGTGAATTGGCTGCTCTGAATTGCCCCTATATAGTGTATGCGTGTCTGTACCCAGTGATGGATTGATGCCCTGTCCTGGTTGTGACTGACCTGAAACGTTCTCACCTGGATGGGCATGGGGACCTTCCCAGGACCCGAAACCCCCCCCACACACACACACACACACACTCCAGTAGAGACTTCAGCAGAAGATAATGCGTTGGGAAGTTTATGGTGATTTCTGTATCTATACATATTTTTATTTCTGTTTCGCAGTTGCTCTCCTTTAACCCATTTACTCACTATGTTCCTTCTCTACCGGGACATCGCACCGTACGCCTGGTTTCACTGGGGCGGAACCAGCTGGACGACGCAGCACTGAGTCAGCTTTTACCCATGAAGTGTATCGCTGTTCTATAAACCCGCTCTTCTAAGAATAAAAACCTCAGATTTCTTTTACTTGCTAAACTGAACTGGTTTAAACACCAAACAAACTTGGTTCACAGAGACGCCACTTCAGAAGAAGAGTCATACTTCAAATCGGACAAAGACTTCATACAGACGCGAAGGAGCTCGTATCAAACCCGCTTTCAAAAGCAGCAAGAAGGTTCAATCAAACAGACATAATGATCACGGTACAAAACATTCATCAGGCTTCAGCGATGCAGAATAAAAAAATGACTAACCTACCCATCCACCCACCCACCCACTTACCTACCTATGGCTCGAGTCGACCGACTGACCTACTTTCCTATTGGACGACTGACTAACCTACCCACCCACCCACTTACCTACCTATGGCTCGAGTTGACCGACTGACCTACCTTCCTATTGGACGACTGACTAACCTACAACTTACCTTCCTACCTATGGCTCGAGTCAACCGACTGACCTACCTACCTATTGGACGACTGACTAACCTATCCATTCACCCACCCACCCACTTACCTACCTATGGCTCGAGTCGACTGACTAACCTACCTACCCATTGGATGACTGACTAACCTACCCACCCAACCACTTACCTACCTAAGACTCGAGTCGACCGACTGATCTACCTTCCTATTGGACGACTGATTAACCTATTAACCTATAATTTAAGCGACCCAGAATAAATACGGAAAAACCAGACCGTTACCACTGCGCAGGGTGTCAGACGGGGTCCGTAGTCATAATAGTGTCACCTTACAAATATCAGGAGAACCCGGTCAGTCAGATACCTGACGTTCGTGATTAATGAGTTGCAGTCCAGTTCCTGTCAGATTTCAGAACTGACGCTGAAGTGAAACCAGTGGGTGGGAAACCGGGACAGGCTAAAATAAACCTGGGCCTCCATCCGCCCACTTGTGGCTTAATTTGTACGCTTTTTAAAACCCACCGCTCTTGAAACGGCGGTAATAATCTTGCCATCATCCTCCATCATTCTCAAAAGCGGGTGAAGTTTACTCTGAAAGGTCACGCCACTGACTGTGTGGATTTGATCTCGGTGGTGACTGGAGCTCGCCGCGCCGCCGTCACGATGAGCCCGTTCTCTCGGTAATCATGCGTGCCTCAAACGTTCACGGGGGACCTGCCCCTCCCGCGATCCCGCGAGGGCTACGTGCAAATGACGTACGGCAATGGGTGTGGTGCGCGATTGGGCGGAGCCTATGAATGGGAGGCAGGGTTAAGGGGCAGATCAGGTAAATGGAGGCACCACTAGGATGAATTTGCCCGATCTGCCTTCCAATCACAGGCTCCGCCCATTAACAGTTCATTCAGTTGTCTTTAACAAAATGCCAACTAGGAATGAACGAGAACAAGAGATGGATCCCGTCATCAAATCCCGGACCTGTACCGGTCCCAACGTCCCAGCAGTCTGAATTCCAATTCCGGAATTTGTCGTCAGGTCCGATTTTACCTCCAAGACCACTCCCCACCCACACAACTCCCGCCCCCCTCCCCACTGGTGTCGGCACAA
>JAOUQT010026233.1:0-11594 GCA_025769995.1 Xyliphius kryptos
GGGCAATTTAGAGCATTCAATTTACCTTGAATCCATGTGTTTGGAATGTGGGAGGAAACCGGAGAACCCGAAGGAAACTTACGCAGACATGGGGAGAACATGGAAACTCCACCCAGATCAAGATTCGAACCGGGAACCTCCTGCACTGAGAGCAGAACGTGCTAACCACTAAGCAACTGTGACATCAAGGTAAATTGAATGCTCCAAATTGCACTGTATAGTGTGTCTGGCTGTTTAAGTGAGTGTGTAGCCAGCGATGGATTGGCGCCCTGTCCTGGGTGTATTTGCCCAGCACCCAAGACTCTGGATGGGCATGGAATTTATCGGTAGGTTTTCCAAGGACATGATAAGGAATGACGGAGCCAAGTTTTAGATTCGTAGCTTCTTACCAAGTGCCAATCCATCCAAAGAGTTGCGTTTGATAGCGATAGTGAACGAACAAGCGAATGTAGGAACACGAGAACCCACTGGTTTTACCAAAGACATGGTAGGTGATCACAGCGCCAAATTTCATATTTGTGGGTACTCCAATGACCCCAATGACTCACTATAGAACTATAGAGGTATTGGGTTTGATGGTGATCTTGAACGAACGAATTGAGGAACGTGAGAAGCAGTTTGTTTTTCCAAGGAGTGAGTGAGTGAGTGAGGGCTTTGGCTTTTATTAGTATAGATTATACATATTGTTGGAGAACCTTACACATGTGGATCACCAGAGAGGATTTTATAAGGAAAGAAGATTCAAAGGACCCCACCTCTACCCCTCGCAGCCAGCTCCACCGTCCTTCCTGCACGCGGTGATTTACAGCGACACCGAGTCGTAAAATGGATCTGAGCGGCACCACAATAAAGTTAAGTGGAGATCAATTTTATGCAAATGAGCAGCAGGATAATAAGAATGTCTGAATAGGAGGAGCAGGAGGCGCGATGGTCGCCGCAGGACGCCTCGTTTTGCCAGCGGTTCTCATTTCGGCACGACTTTAGCTAAATGCAGACTCCTCAAGACTCGTTCTCTATGAAAGGAAAGTGTTTAACGTGAAACGAGCTGTAATGTTTCAAACTTCAGATTTGAGGAGCTGAGACGATGGTTCATCTGCGGCGGCGGCGGCGCCGTGGACAAAGGGACGGCGCTCGGAGACGGAAGAGGCAGAACCGGGGACAATGTACGGTAATTCATTTCATTGTCTTCCACTTCATCCTCCACCAGAATTGGAGGAGAACATTTTGGGAGTGGCGTTGGGTAAATACATCCAGGATAGGGTGCCAATCCATCGCTGAATACACACTGACACACACACACACACACACACACACAGACACACTGGCACACACAGTATATATTGGCAATTTAGATAGGGGTCATTTCCCTTTAATCCATGTTTTTGGAGTGCGGGAGGAAGCCCAACCCAGAGGAAACCCACACAGACATGAGGAGAACATGCAAACTGATGGACGTGCTAACTGGTAATTAGGGGTCATGTGTCACTTAGTTCACCTACTTGTAGACCTGGATGTCCATGGGGACCTGGACTTCCCTGAGGTCCTGGAGGTCCCTTTAAAACACAATGCACATTACATTTTTTAAAGAACTTAATCTATAAATACTTTAATGAATATGAATTTTGATTCCTTACCGGGTCGCCCTTGTCTCCCTTGCTACCTTTCTGGCCCGGTCCTCCGGTTTCTCCCTGAAAGAACAAATACAGCACTGTGATGTCATAAAACCTAGGTTACCCTCATGTCTTATCATCATATACACTGTAATCATCATGCACCTTATCACCGTCCTCTCCGGGAGGTCCAGGTGGTCCAGCTGGCCCCAGTAAACCATGTGGTCCCTGTTCACCATCCTTCCCAGCAGGGCCTGAAGGTCCTTTCTCTCCCTGAAGGATTGAAGAATAAGGAATGGGTTGGTTTTTGGGAGCGTAGGCTTGTTATATGAACATTAAAGTTACAGTGCAGGGCTCTCGGTTGGACAACGTACACAATGCAGAGTTATTAAGGGTCCCAGTATTTGTTTTACATGATCATACTGATTTATTATTAATTATTTTATCGGACAATAATATTGGCGGGTCGATTTATCGGTCGAGCCCCTACACGGAATCAGCCTCAGGCCTCCTACCGGCTCTCCTTTTTCCCCCGACGATCCAGCAGGCCCTACTCCTCCAGCTCGTCCAGGCAGTCCGATCCCACCAGCTGGCCCAGGAGGCCCTCTTTCCCCCGGAGAACCCTGTGGATGGACACGGTGTGGATCAGACTCCCATGACTCCACCTGATGGGGCAGGTCTGTGTAGAACAGTGCACTTGTGAGAACTTACCGCGGCTCCTGCTACACCAAAAGGCCCTTCCTCACCCTTCAGACCAGCGGCTCCCTGCAATGACACGCAACACAAACAGTGTGAATAATTTAAGGCACATTAAACACATTTAGCCTGCAGCGCTCCTGCTTTGCATTCTCAAGAACGTTCTCCGCTCAGCGCGGGCTGCCAGTCCCGTCGCCTCTGAAGATCAGATCAGATAAGCCGAGATGAGTTACCGTGGTGCCCGGCATGCCGCGATTTCCTCTGAATCCCCGCCGCCCAGCGGGACCCATCTTCCCTGGAACTCCCATGGGACCGGGATCACCCTGGAAATGAGGTGTGAGAGAGAGAGAGAGAGAGAGAGAGAGAGAGAGAGAATGTAGTTCAGGTTGAGCGAGAACTGGCGCTTGATTACTCATCCGTCACTGTGAAACCTGCTGACGGAGCAGATGTGCATGAAGAATAATGATGGATGTGGCTGGTCTTCATGTAAACAAGCTCTTCTGCTGCCGTTTAGGAAAAACATCCTGTTCACTCATCAATCATAAACATCTGAAACAAGTTTGTTTATCAATAAATAAATGTTAATGTAAAGATTATCACCATTAAAACCTGTTTTATTATAATGCATCACTTTCACTTTTTATCAAATTTATATTTGATTTTAACAAACTGCTTAAATATCTACCAGCTTACCTACCCATCTACCCTCCTAAATACCTGCCCCACCCCACTTAACAACCTACCTACCTACCTACATAACAACTTACTTAACAACCTACTTACCGACCTACCTACCTACCTACCTACCTACCCACCTACCTAACAAACTACCTACCTACCTACTTAACAACTTAATTAACAACCTACTTACCGACTTACCTACCTACCCACCTACTTAACAACCTACTTACCTACTTAACAACTTACTTAACTACCTACCTACCCACCTACTTAACAACCTACCTACTTAACTACCTACCTACCTACCCACCTACTTAACAACCTACCTACTTAACAACCTACCTACCTACCCACCTACTTAAAAACCTACCTACTTAACAACCTACCTACCTACCCACCTACTTAACAACCTACCTACGTAACAACCTACCTACCTACCCACCTACTTAACAACCTACCTACCTATCTACCTACTTAACAACCTACCTACTTAACAACCTACCTACCTACCCACCTACTTAACAACCCACCTACTTAATAACCTACTTACCTACTTAACAACCCACCTACTTACCTACCTACCTACTTAACAACGTACCTACAAATTATTGTACTCAAACTGAGTGAACATGTTTGACATGAACATGAATGACATGGTTGTTGAACTTCCTGTCACTCATCATTAAAATACCAACCTTGCCACCTTCTTTACCCGCAGATCCAGGTAGACCTTGCTCTCCGGGTGGTCCTGGTGAGCCAGGATGTCCTCTGTCCCCAGTAGGGCCAGTCTCTCCAGTTTTTCCCTGAAAGATGTCATGAAAATGAGTCCCGGTGTTTTTCTACAGCGTCTGGAGGCTTCATGCACCTCCTCTACGTCTTTCAGGATCCTTTGGGCCTAATGGCCCCTCCCTCTTTTAGCCCCGACCCCCTCCCTCTCCCATGCACAACAACCCACAACAACTGCACCCCCAGAGATCACAACATACCAAAGTTTTCAAAATAAAATAGAACAGACAGTCCTGACTCACCTGAGGTCCAACCACACCCACAGGTCCAGGTGCTCCAGTTTTCCCTTGGAACCCCTGTGGAAATGACAAAAGTAAAACATCCTGTGTAGTTTCCTTTACAACCCAGAGCATCATGGGACCCCCAGCCATGCTCACCCCCTGCAGCGGTTCCCAACCCCCCAGCCCCTCCTCTAGAACATGTTCTCGAGTCCTAAAGTCTGGAGCCTATCCCGGTATAGATTATGTGGCTGGTGACAGATATCCTCAGTGCAGAAAAATCCGATAGGAGAGAACCTCAGACAGGAAGTTCCCTCACGTCTGCTCCACTCCATCATCTTTAGTGTTCCGCTGCCGTGGTAACAACTTTAAAGTGACATTTTAAACAGCCACTCTCGTCCAGTCACTCTCTCTCAGTTCATTCTCATACGTTTAGCGCCGAACACTATTTATTTACCCGACACGCCGCGCTGCGTGAAGACGAACATACAAAACCACACATCACGAGCGCATCATCAGTTTATCAGTTTATATTACTGAATGCTGTGACATCACACTGGTTGAAGTCAGGTAAGAGCTTTATAACCTTGTTACCCATACATGCTGGAGAACATACCAAACACCTAATGCATCCTAAAAGTCTTTTTTTTTAAACTTATTTCAAATCAAACAGTAAATAAATTGGACTTTAACCAGAGATAATCAAACGACAGCGACTCGTTTATTAATGTCGACTCACCGGCTCCCCCCTCTGGCCCGGATGTCCTGGCAAGCCGTCCTTTCCCGGAGGTCCCTAAAAAATGATGACTGATTAATGCAAGAACTTAAAAGAACAAGTCCAGAGAGAACATGTCATTCATGATGATGTTGGTGCTGCTTACGTTTGGTCCTTTGGGTCCAGGAAAGCCACTGGGTCCCTGGGGTCCATTGGGGCCCTGTTAAAAACAGGTCTTTTACAGGAATTTTTCATGTCACATGATTTTTTACATTAATTAAACATATTTTGTCTTGGTTTTTAATTTTTTTTTTTTTTTAAAAACGCAACTTAATGCATTTAATAAACACTAAACATTTTAACATCTCAGCAGATGAACCAATAAATCCCAGAATGACTTTAAACAATTTAAAAAAATACATTTGTTCAATAAAAGTAAAACAGATAAAAAAATGTAGAATTTTGATGTATGATTTGCATAAAGCTTTTGTGTGTGTGAGTGTGTGTGCGTGTTGCTGTCCGTGTTAAAGTAGAATTTTCGGATGTTCCAGAGTGTTGAAATGAACCCTGAGACTATGAAATAATTAAAATGATAAAATATGGATTCATTTACATAAAGCAGCCTGACTGAAATGTTCAACTAGACAGTGGTTACAGCGCCCTCCTTTAGACATAAGTGCACCAAATTTAGTGTGGCTCCTCAGGAACCAATGCTGAATGTTTGTGTGAAGTTGTAGATATTCTGAGTGAAGCGTATTTAAATTTATATTTTTTATAAATGCTAAATTAATTTTGGGTGGTTTAATGGTTAGCAGGTTCACCTCTCAGTGCTGGGGATTCCCGGTTTGAATCCCGATCGGGGTGGAGTTTCTATGTCCTCCCCGTGTCCACGTGGGTTTTCTCCGGGTTCTCCGGTTTCCTCGCACAGTCCAAAAACATGGATTTAAGGTGAATAAGCTGCTCTAAATTGCCCCATATAGTGTGTGTGTGTGTGTGTGTGTGTGTGTGTGTGTGTGAGTGAGTGTGTGCCCAGAGATGGATTGGCACCCTGTCCTGGCTGTCCTATGCCCAGCACCTGAAACTTTGGATGGGCATGGACCCTAGTAGAGGACTAAGCAGAGGACAATCCAGTGGAATCAGACTACAGAACATAAATAAATGATCTCATATTCTTCCACTTAATTCTCCACCACAGTTGCGTATTTTCTGCGTGTTCAGACGCACCGATTCCATAACCCTCTCATGATATTAATACCTGTAGATAGTTACAGATCTAAAACCATATTTATAAAGCTGAGTAGTTTCTACCCCAAAATTCCCCGTACATACCTTGTCACCGGTGGGTCCCGGGGGTCCGTCATGTCCAGCGGAGCCCTGGAGAATTAGGGAGGAAACAGCAGGTGAACAATGTGGAGATCAGAGTCATTCGGCTTTCGTTTTATTACGAATATTTGGGAGTGCTGTTCGGTACCTTGCTTCCCGGCGCTCCCGTGGCTCCTCGTGCCCCTCGGCCTCCTCGACTTCCCTGTGACCCAAAAAGAATAAAATGTTTACTGACCTTCATCAGTTTTAAGTTAATGAGGCGGAGCTTATACGTAGGCCTCTTGAAGTGTTTTCTTCTTCTTTCAGATTTTTCCATTAGGGGGCGTCACAGCGCCATCCGTCTGTCAATGTAGACCTCCTAACTTTCCCGTCCCTTGAATAAACTTATCGTCAACTATCGAGAACCAAACTGCAGCATGTCAGATTTCTCTCTGATGAAGTGATGAACACGATGACATCATCACGATGGTAACCATGTTACCATGACGACTGGTGTTTTTCAATGCTGGAAGACTATTAGAGCCATTTTTTTTACCGCTAACATGTAAAAATACTGTTGCTGTCTGTTTTTTCTGCTTGTTTTTTCATTAACAGCGCCCCCAATGGCCAGTCCACACATTTCACCCTCAACAGCACTCTTGAATGTCTTGTGCGTCTTGTACCCCTCGTGCCCCGTGGTTGTAGCCCACCAGGGGGACGTACGGGCATGCTGGAATAGAAAAGGGGCCTCCCCTAAACTGTTTTATCACAAAGACGTCCAAAAAGCATGGTAACAAAAAAACACCTTGATGATTAAAGGCTAAGCGCCACCTAGTGGACCACCCTGAAGATTGCCTATTATTATAGTTTATATATAAACATGAATATACTTTTTTTTTTTGTAAATCAACACATCAAACGACGTCTCTGCAGAGGGCGCTCCCGAATCCCCAATTTTGGTTGACACATCCATCACTTTGTTCTTGTTTACAATTTTAGAGCCCATTTTAAACGAGACGCGATTGTGGCAGGGGCTGCCGCTTTGTAAATGGTGTGTGTGTGTGTGTGTGTGTGTGTGCTTCTGATTCTGTGTGGTAAGAAAAGCGCTGATGAGCGCGGTTAACCGAGACACTCGTCTTTCCCCCACGTCCTTCATGTCTCGAACCTGTGGTGTGTTCCACACTGATCTACCAACGTGCCCCGTGCCATCAACTGATGGACGTATTGGGCACGCCTGTTTTAAACGACACACTGCATCACTGAATCAAATGCAAATGAATCATCTCATTGGAACCCTTTAAACAAAGACCTTCATACTCACATCAGGACCACGCTCTCCCGCCGCACCCGGCTGACCGGCTGAACCCTGCACACCAAAGACCGACATTAAGGACATCTTTGATAAATACACACGGGACCTCCGTTTCTCTCTCTCGCTCAGTAACTTACCCTCTTCCCTTTCTCTCCCGCCACGCCAGCCACTCCGGGAAAGCCGGCCGTTCCCTGCGGGGGGGGAGCAGAGGCTAATCAATTAGTGTATTCCACCCATTAATCTACGTCTAGATTTAATTAAGCACAGATTAAAGTCCCAAATCCAATCAGTGATGAGCTGAGTGTGAAACAGAACCGGTTCTGATCCCGATTTCGGGAACCCATCATGATATGGCGTTTCTGGAACGGCGTCTTACCTTAGGACCTTGTCTTCCTGGGTAGCCAGGTATTCCTGGGACGCCGAGTTTGCCCTGACGACGGAAACATCAGCCATACGTGTTATATATCTTTAAATTCATAAGGAATTGATTACAGACGCGAGAGAGACGACCACGCAGTGACATCAGAACCTTCACATGGTATTGGGACGTATTGGGACACCAACAAATTACACCCATAGAACCTTCTGGAAAGACTTTCTTTAAGATTTTGGAGAGGAAATCTTGTTCCTTTATCCAGCAGACCATATGTCGGCAATAGCAGGCCCGCGGGCCAGATGTGGCCCACAAGCATGACACATCTGGGCCGTGAGGTTGTTTAAACTAAAATGAACAATAGCAAATAAAACCATTATTTATAAAAACTCGTTCATGTTTTTGTGCAAACGGCGTTTAGGATTTCGACCGTCACCGCCTGCGACAAATAATGCGCCGATGACATCACACGTGCAAGTGTTGTTGATTTTGCGCGTGAAGAAAACGAACGCTAGCGGAGACGTGCTGATTCGTATGTTCATTCAGACGATGTTTGCTCGTTTCTTTTTATAAACCAAATTGTTGCAATGCATTGTGGGGCATGGGATAAGGAGAACCTACCTGAAGGTTGGGTGTTTGAGGGATTCTGATTGGCTGACAGATTTTGGCTTTATGTTACACTGATATCTATGTGCTTTGGCATGTTCGTGCGGGTTCATGTGAATAAAAAAAAATTACTGCTCAACATGCAAAAACAAATCAGTGGAGCCCCCCGGTGGTGAAATCCAAACTAGTCCTTTAAACATGTCTTTTAAACGAAGGACACGGCATCATATTATTGTGAGATAAGAGACCCCCTCGTTACACATCAGGCACGTGGGCTTTGCATTAATTAAACTGGGAGGATGGGGGCATAGTTGTCAGTTCATTCTTCAAGATCCTGTTTTTCTCTTGAGATTTTTTGATAGAGCCATTTTTAGACAGCAACACGTGGAAGTTTTTTTGTTTTTTTTTTCGTTTGTCTTATAGCGCCCCCAATGGCCAGTCCGGACTTTTCACCCACATCGGCCCTCTTGAATGTCTTGTGCCCTGTGCGTCTTGTACCCCTTGGTAATGATTGGAAAATATCTGGCCCGCGCCCATACATAATTGCTGACCCCTGCACTAGAGCATGTGTAAGGTCAGGCACTGATATAGGGTGATAGGACCAAGATGTGGGATGGGGTCAGATTAAGAATCTGTGTGGTCCAGTCAAGTTCCTCCACACCTCACTCACCTATATATAAACCCCATAATTTGTCTTGGGGACGTACGGGGATACTGGAAGAAAAAAGGGCCCTTCCCGCACAAAGACATTTAAAAAGCATGGTAACAAAAATACACCTTGATGATTAAAGGCTAAGCGCCACCTAGTGGTGAAGCATTCATTTTACCTGGAATCCATGTTTTTGGACTGTGTCCAGAGAAAACTCATACGGACATGGGGAGGACATGGAAACTCCACCCCGATAGGAATTCGAACTGGGAATCCCCAGCACTAAGAGGAGAACATGCTAACCACTAAGCCTCCGTGCTGCCACTTCCCATTATTTTAGTTTTTAAAATCAGACTGTGAATGTTCCAGCGCTGGTTCATCAGATTCAAAACATAGGATGAATCTGCAGTGACTGTGGGGGGCGCTGTCTTTAAAAACAACATTCAACCGATTAGATTTGATTCAGCGGCAGATCGGACCACCAGAGGGCAGCAAAGCACGACCTGAGCCAGTCATCAAAACTGGGAATTCTGACTGGTAGGAAGCGGGCTCTTAAACGCCTCTCGTTAACTTCTTTACGTCTCCATGTTGTTGGAAAAGCACGCGGTTACGGCGACGCGACGGCCTTTATGTGTGCGGCCTTAATATGGCGCGGGAAGAGAGAACGCCATGGGACAGGAGCGGGACTTTTGGACGGCAGTTTGAGGGTTAATGTGAGTAATAAAGCTCGTGCGACTCCCGCTTTACACATCCCATAGTTGTGATAGTCGTCTGGCACAAAGTGAGCGCTACAAACAACGGCGTGAGCGCACGCTTCTTTTAAACTTGATCCATTTTGTCCCCTTTTTTGATCACTTGTGACCTTTGGGTCATTCGTGCACGGGGGCGCGACTGCACACTGAATCCCTGCAGCCCAAAACCCCACCCCTTTTTGTCATTCTGCACATTCAGTTCATAACTTCTCGACTTGTTCTCCACCATCTACGTCACGTATGACGTATATACAAACTCCAATGAGCACGGGGCGGAGCTTAAACACGTTTAAGCCCTATTCCTTGAATCACGCCGCGCTCCCCGTCCCGCCTCTCTAGACAGGTGAGTCTACTACCTTCTAGAAACGGGCCTTCCCCAAACTGTTTTCACAAAGCAACCTAGTTTTCTCCAAAATGTATTGATTAAGCGGCATGTCCCAATTCTTTTGTCCATCACCGGTACTAAAACCCAACAAAATTTGCCAGTATGGGCCCTGAGCCGGGGCCCTTAACCCTTAATCATTTCTTATCACATCCTGAAGGCATTAAGGCTTATACTGCACCTTTTCTCCGGCAATTCCTGCAGGTCCAAATTCCCCAACAGGTCCCAACTGACCCTTGGGCCCTTCTGGTCCATCCTCACCGTGCGGTCCTTGGGGGCCGACGTCACCCTAAAGATGTACACATACACACACAGTTACATCAGTGTCTCTGATTAATCAGCCGGCTGCAGATTTACAGATGAGATCTGAACCCGGACTCTTACTCTGTCCCCCTCCGTGCCCATGTCACCCTTGGTCCCCGGGAAGCCGTCTTCTCCCTGCCACGAACAGAGCAGAGGCACTCATCCATCACTAACTGAATTTCTCACTATATTGCACACCCAGCACCAGTTTACTGCAGAAAATATGAGCTCGCCGGGCGAGAGTTCGAGAAAACTATTTATCTTGAGACGCTGCAATTGGCGCAGCGCACGGGCGCAGGCTTATCTCTGCCATGATAAGTGAGGGGAGTAACCTCCATTCTCCCAAACCATCAGTGACAGAGGAAAAAAGGAGAGACTCGATTTCTCATACCTTCTCTCCCTTGCTTCCTTTCAGACCCCGCACCCCATCGGCGCCCTGTTGGAAAAGAACAAAAGGCGTCACTGCACGACTTCAGGGTGATTTCAGGACGCGGAGCGGAAAAATACTGACCCCAGAACCCCTTTCATCTGCAACGCGACTCGAAAACTGGCTTTATTTTAATGAAGAACGCGCAGCGGCAGCACAAAGCAGCGATAAAGAACAGATTACTGTAAACACGCAGGGCAGGAGGCAGGAGGGAGAGAGGGAGGTGATGCAGAGATGGAGAGTCTGGGAGTCTCACTGAGAGTGAGGAGGATGGAGAAGTTCTGGAATGAGGTTATTAAAGGGACGGGATAGGTAGGAGGTTTGGACAGAGACGCTTACAGAAGACAAATGAGGTTTATATTGGGAGAAGGATGCTGAGGAGAGAGTGGAAGGCCAAAGAGGAGGTTTATATTGGGAGAAGGATGCTGAGGAGAGAGTGGAAGGCCAAAAAGGAGGTTTATATTGGGAGAAGGATGCTGAGGAGAGAGTGGAAGGCCAAAAAGGAGGTTTATATTGGGAGATGGATGCTGAGGAGAGAGTGGAAGGCCAAAGAGGAAGTTTATATTGGGAGATGGATGCTGAAGATGGAGTGGAAGGCCAAAAAGGAGGTTTATATTGGGAGATGGATGCTGAGGAGAGAGTGGAAGGCCAAAAAGGAGGTTTATATTGGGAGATGGATGCTGAAGATGGAGTGGAAGGCCAAAGAGGAGGTTTATATTGGGAGATGGATGCTGAGGAGAGAGTGGAAGGCCAAAGAGGAAGTTTATATTGGGAGATGGATG
>JAOUQT010026243.1:0-34386 GCA_025769995.1 Xyliphius kryptos
TGTCCTGGGTGTATCTGCCCAGCGCCGGAGACGTTCTCCCCTGGATGGGCATGGGAACCACCCCCCCCCCCCCCACAACCCTCATAAAGGAATGAGCGGAAGATAATTAATGAATGAATTTTAACTACTCAGTGTTTCCTGAGTATACTTACAATAAGTCCGGCTACATCTGTGATTAAAATGTCATTTCTTTGTGTATATTTGTCTAACATTCAGAGAACTGATAAAAGGAATAACGAGAGAGCAACTGCTCACACGCTGACTTTATTGCTCTGAGCCACTACGACAAAAGTCATTCGATTTTATGAGTTTATAAAAGTGTCAGTAAGAGATAGAAAGAGTGGCAGGTAGATGAACATATGCCACTGCCATTGAAATATCAGAACAAAGGGTTATTTTAAGATAATACATTTTTCCTTGTAACAAAAGAGAAGTTTTCATCATTAGTCATAAACACAAGACATTATAGTTACAGAAAGCATAAATATTTAACTAAATGTAATTTCACAGACATCTGGGCCAGGTAGTATCCCACAGACAGTTGTGAATGGACACACCACTTCACTGTGTTCAGACTGAGGTGGAAAAAAATAGAACAATCAGATTAACACTACAGTGACTAAAAGGATTATTTACAGCCATGGCAGTCTGTCTGTTTCTTGTTATTGCAAAGAATTAAGAGCATTAATTTCTTAAATGATAATAACACTAATAATTAACATAAGCAATTATGTAGAACTGTAAAAAGTGTTATAGCTAATACACTATTGGATATTACTTTATCATGTGATAACCAACAATTTAGCCACTTAACTATATATCTTATAGAGTAACATCTTATGTCGCTAGAGCTGGGGGCTACAGATGGGATTACGAAGCTTGTGCTTAATCAGATAAGGGACACCTGTGCTCTCACATAATTATAGAAATACCTTGCTCAAATGAAAGGACGATGTTTACTGCTAGATAGAAATGTGGGGGGTCATGGGTAACTAAGGACACACTTTCCTGCCTTGGGTTTGGTCTGGTAATCGTTACTCTGAGCTGCCCAGATCTGACCTGTCTGATTTTAGACTCTTGTTTCCAGATATAAGGTACAATAAAAGTACATTTTTGCCCATCCTGGTAGAATTTACAGTAAGTTATAAAGTACTTTATAGGGTTAATTATTGCCCTTTAAGGTTACTATGTATACTTTCCGAGGGCTAATGGGTACGTACATTTTTCGAAAGAGTAAATAAAATGCTTTAAAAAGTACCACCACAGTCACAAGCATCACGTACCACTAAAGGTAGTGATGTGCTTGTTAGTGTATTGAAAGGTACTGTACACCTGGTCAAGGTAAAAGAATTTATAATCTGATTTTTAATTATAATTTGGATTTTTACAAACATTTTTGTTTTGTGTTTCTTTAAAAAAAAGGTACAATTTCGTAGGCCTTATGTATATTACTTGTAGTGGCACTGTTTGTTTTTTTATATTTCTCATTATATGTTTTTTAAGAAAATTATTATAATTTTGTACCGTAAACTAAAAAAAAAAGATTTTTCATTCTCACATTGAGTGAGAGGAGAAGAACTAATAGTCAGGGCCTGGCCAGAAGTTTAAACTCAACCTTGGCTTCAGATACAAACCAGGGCACACTGGCTGCTGCTTTGTTTACCCTGCATTGATTAAACGTAAATGTTGTAAATGTTCTTTTTTCTTACACACTACTGCTCAAATCAAGAGAACCAGAGAATCTGTCTTTTATTGTTGATGAATATACACTTAAGCATGATTCACAGCTGTGTTGCATAGCGTCAACCAATTTCTGGCACCTGTCAACTGGTATTCCAGCCCAGGATGCTTTGACTACATCCCACAATTTGCATTCCTTGGTTTTGCCCCAGAAGCGGCATCTTTGTTATTATCCTACAAGGTTTCTATCCGATTAAGGTCCAGGGATTGGGCTGGCAACCCCATAACCCTAACCACGATTTAGCTTGTTTACTCATGTGTTTTGGGTAATTGTCTTGTAGAAACAACCATTTAAAGGGCATTTCCTCTTCAGCATAAGGCAACATGACCTCTTCCAGTATTCTGATATATGCAAATTGGTCCATGATCCAGTATGAGGTAAATAGGCCTAGCCCTATAGTAAGAGAAACATATCATGATGTTTGAACCACCATGCTTTACTGTCTTCAGAGTGTGTGTTGGCTTGAATTTAGAGTTTGGGGGTCGTCTGGCTTACTGTCTGTGGCCCTTGGACCCAAAAAGAACAATTTTATTTTCATCAGTCCAAAAATGTTTCTCCATTTCTGTTTAGGCCAGTTCATGTGTTCTTTGGCAAATTATACCCGCTTCAATACATCTCTCTTTTTTTGATATAAAAGGGGCTTTGTGCAGACTTCTTGCTAATAGATTAGCTTCAGACAGGTGTCTTCAAACTGTCACAGTATTCACAGGTAACCTGAGATTGTCTTTGATCATCCTGGAGCTGATCATTGGCTGAGCCTTTGCCATTCTTGCTATTCTTCGATCCATTCGAATGATAGTCTTGCTTTTTCTTCTTGCATTTCAAAGCATTGGAGATATTATTGTCGGCACTTCTTTGTATGTTTTATCCTCTCCGGTCAACTTTTAAAGCAATGTTTGCTGTTCTTCTCAACAATGTCTAGAGCTACCCATATTTCTCAGGCTTTCAAGGAGAACTGGATGTACAGCATGTGCTGCCTTCAACCTTAAATAAGGGCCACCTTATTCACACTTTCACATATTCACACATTTCCTTGCAGAATGATTGACCTCACTAATTGAACTCCACGCTGCTACACAGACTTAAAGGCATACATATCATGAATGCTGAGTCTGTTGGTTTTCTTAGAATTTACTGCACCAACTGGTAGATTATTTGTCATGTGGTAATTTGTACCAAAAACAGTAATTATTTGGTTAGTCATATTGGACTGCTATTATTTGGACTGCTACTATATGCCCTCAAAGGCAAAGACAAAATAGTACAACCAATCTACCTATCATATCTTTTAAATAAAGAAGAAAAAAAACAGATTGGCCCAGGGAGAACATATAGACATGCCCACAGAAAGTGTCTTGGTTAACCCCTCCTGGGACTCAAACTCTTCTGGGTTTTGCTGTGGGTGGAAGTGCTAACTGCTCAATAACACATCCAAGTGATTGACGCCTGTCTTATGTTATTTTTTCTAGTAAGATTGCCTCAGTTCTGTTTTAATTTAGCTTCAAACCAATACTTATTCTAATAATTTAACCGAGCAGACATTTTTATTTTGCTAATAAATTTGTCTGTACAGTAAATATAGCAAGAACATTTAAAGAACATTACAAATGTTAAATACATCAATACAGTGTGAGATACGATCATTCCATACATATTAAATTATCACACAAATCAGAGCAGACAGGATTACAAGCATCCAGATGTTTGTACTTTCACGTTTTTCTTATTTTACCTTTGAGCTGTTTTATCATGTTTAAACACTACATTATGCTTGTAATCTGAGGACCTGTTTGAGCCTGGTATCAACATGCTTTTTGGTTGATCTAATCCCAGTGTAAAGCACTAATTATAAGTATAAAATGCCAGTACATTGTACTCAAGACGTTAATGATGAGCTGTATTGAAATTTGAAGATTGAATTACAATCAGAGGCGGTTCGAGCCGCATAAAACTAACTTCTTTCCACAGTGTGTAAACGAACCAATCCTAAACCATGCTGGAAGAATGCATCCTCATTTAATAATCTTTGCCCAAGTATGTATTCCTTCATACATATATATGCGGTAATACAGTTAATTCTTTAAAATGATGAATGTTTTGCCATTTTTTTATTTCTGGCACAAGAGGATGCATTGCTGCCCCCTAAGTTTAAATCAACAACGGGACATGTATGTTTATTTGCAAATGCAGTGGAGGTGAGATCTGATTACTTGAAGCGCATTATAATACATTTGAGAACAAAGAGGTCAAACCACCAAATGTACATGTTAATGCCCGGTGGGAACAGGTTCTGAAACTGCAGAAGAACTTATTTGAAATCTTTCGTAATGTTATGTAAATAACTCTGGCTTAAACATTGTCTTGTTTGAGCTTTGAAAGGAAAAAAAAGTATATCTGGAATTCAGTTATAGCATTTTGTAGTAGAATAGCATGGATAACATTTAGATAACTTTTTACCAAACACAAATTATCCACTTATATGGTATTGTAGGGGTTACTGGACATGTAGTACCAGTATCCACAGACAGACAGTATTAAGTGGGTGATTTTATACTAGCCCTTAAAGTTCAGGCTATGTTGAGGACTCATGAGTGTCACGTTCACTCAAAAGGAGTTAATTTGGGGCAGAGAGTGTGGTCGGTTGATTCAGTGAGGAATTTATGGTTAATTCGACTCAGCATTTTTCACTGAGGCTGCTACAATATTACTATTCACTTATTTGTGCTTATTTTCATCTT
This sequence comes from Xyliphius kryptos, assembly GCA_025769995.1. Taxonomy (NCBI): domain Eukaryota; kingdom Metazoa; phylum Chordata; class Actinopteri; order Siluriformes; family Aspredinidae; genus Xyliphius; species Xyliphius kryptos. The sequence continues at coordinate 4,480 of JAOUQT010026243.1, forward strand.
AAATGTAGAAATGCAACAAATGAACAAAAACAGTAATATTGAATTTGCGTTAGTGTTTTACTGTACAACTTTTATTCGAAACACAGAAGCTTGTATATTATGTTAATGTCCTTATATGAACGGCCTAGATAATACTAGTCATCAGATTTTTGGTAAACTTGGTAAGTAGGTGGTAAGATGCCCATGTAAGTAAATGTAAGGCAGTGTATTCTTCAGTTATGTAGTTTTTTTTTCAGGTCAAAGGCAAGTGTTGAACACAAAGCCACATCACAGTGAAATAATATTGCTGCAATAAAAATAATTGTGTAGTAGTGAAATTATCAGATTGTTGGTCAGCACAACACCATCTAACCATCTAACTTGAAACAGAAGTGATTTTTGGCGTATATGTTCTTGTAACCTAAAGAATTAAGAACGTTTCTTTATATTGAGATTGTTTCTAATAAAAAAAGACTTTACTTGTTCAACAAGTAACAATTTATTAATTGGCTACATGATTGAACACTCATTATTGATATTTATTAGTTCCTTTTCTCAATAGGTGAATTTTCTTTTTCATATAATTCCATTTCGTCTATTTCTCTACATACTTGATCCTGTCTACTCTATTTAGTTGGAGTGGATCAAATGCAGAAGTGCTGCTGGAGTCCACTCACTGTGAACTTTGTTAAATATGGATACCTCATTGCTTTTCTCTTGTAGATGGAAATCAGAAACAGTTGCTTATCTATTGCACCATTAGTGTAAGTCGTCATCTTATCTTTAATCCTTTTTCATTTTTCAAGACACTGTTTACAGGATGCAGTCAGTGAGGTGTTTAAACACTGTGTCTGATCCACTCATAACAGTGGAACACTAAAACACCGCTAATTCAACAAAACCACAACAGAACAGAGTGACACACAGATAGTAAAATATTACAACTTACAAGTAAGCCAACTTAAATGTAGTGAGCAAAGTTTAAGCACATCAGGGGAGGTTAGTGGTGAGGCATGTAAGTTAATGTCACCCTCACGCATTTTATGTCATTTATTTTACCAAATTGCCGCACAGTTCACACAGTTTATGAGCAAAACAGCTTCTTTAAAGAAACACAACGCTTAAAGAAATGTTTTGTTGTTTTTTCTGTTTGGGTGTTCAGTGTTTAATTAATATGTTTACATTGCAGGTTTTCTTCTTGAATGACCAAGAACAGAAATATATTTAGCCTTATTAATGTATGCAGTTATAAAAAAGTGACCAAATAAGTACTGAAAGAACATTTCTATTGTTTGGTTTCAGCATCGGCCCAGAAATTTGATTTTAGTGCATTGCTAATATGCATAAATACATTGTACAATTATAAAAAGCGCATTTTGACTTTAGGCAATACTATTCACTAAGATAATTTTGCTAAAGATTAATTAACTCTGTATACATTCTTTACCTGTTTGTGCTTTTAAATGCCTTATGTAATGGCTTTGAAGTACTGCTGCCTTCAGGGGCCCATATTAAACACAGTACAAACTGTCAGTTTGTTTGAAAAGGGCTTGTATCAACAGGTTTCACTTCAGCTTGATCTTCAAAGATTATTTTTTATTTGATTTTGTATATCTGTGTTGTAGCTGACCACTGAGCCAATTACATCAGCTGTCATTGTTCAGGTGAAGATCAATTTATGTGACACACTCACCTTTTGATTGGCTAGAAGAATTACATGTTGTTCTCCACTTTGCATTGACATTCTACATTTTTTTAGAACTATAATTATTTTTTATTTTGTATTAACGGTTTGTGTCTCAAAGCAGGTCAGACGTTTACTCCCTCTCCGAGCAGTCTGTTTAATGATTAAGTTAACTGCAACAGGTCAACTGCTAGTCTTTTGGACCTACCCAAAACCAATGCTCAGCCTTGCACTGTTAACAACCATGTACATGTGCAAAAAGTATTAGAGAAATCTATCTCTTCATTGCTTTCCAAACACAATACTTTCTATGAAATCAACTTATTCAGTTTCATTATGGTTGTGTAATTGCAGCATTTTGTATAGACGGATTTATGGATCTGGTGGTTAATATGTTTGCAAAGCTTGTGCTTAATTCATTTTCAATTGGTCCGGCTGGTAATGCAGCTGGCTTGTTCTCACTGGACTCATCATAGACATGAATGCATATTGACATTCTGTCTGTGGTATCTATTGTCTTTATCTGCTGGATTCACACACCTACAGTGTAGGGAGCTTCTTTATTAAACCTCTGTCTAGGATGAGATTTACTTTAGACCTTGTGGTTTCCTCAGTGCCCATAGCAGACTGTTTAAGCTTGTAATAGCCCAAACTGTGACGACTGTAGCATTGATTGTATTTGTTTTCGAATTGTTTATATATACCGGCATCTATTGATGTTGTTTAACAGTTTTCAGTGTTCATAACAGGTGATTATATCTTACCTATTCAAGAGAACAACATAAACCACAGAGCTACCACCCCCATTCAATCTCCACAAGCTGGAATTCAACAAAACCATGACTTTTTTTCTTTAAAAAAAAAGACCTAATTGATAATCAGGGTACATAGTGAATAATCAAAAAGATGTTACTGCTATAGGCGGTGATTAGTGGTATAAGGCTGAGGAGCTCATCTGCCACTGTTTGTAAACCGTTTCTCAACATCATTTTTTTGCTGTTCCCTTTGTAAAATGGTTATGAAAACTACAAAAAGCTTTCACCACTAAAATCACATTATTTTTTAGATTAATTTCACTGTAAGTCTTGAAAAATGCAAACTAGAAAATCTGGTTTGCATGGTTGAATGGATCTTTAGGTTTACAATTTGATGTCAGAATGGGACAGTTTGATCACATTGTTTCAGTGTTAGCTCATTCTCTGTAGGGTGGAGTACACAGAGCGGGAAAAGATGGAGCAACCAGCAGAGAGGTAGCAACAGAAACTGTGTAAACGAGGAAAAGGCAAAAAAGGAAAGAAAGAGGAGGGGTTAAGAGTCGAATGTTGATTTTGAGTTTAGTATTTTTGGGGAGTTCCATGACACAGATGTGTAAAAGTAGGGCAGGAGGAAAAAGGCATTGTGCAAGAACGGAAAAGGAAAGAGTGCTTGTTTTCTTCATGCTTGGAGTTCAGGCGTGTAGATGCGCTGCATGTGAGAGTTCAAATTTCACATTGCGATGCTACGTAGTTCTAAAGCACAGCTGCATTTGGGAGTTATAAAACATCATTATAATCACAACAGTGAATACTGATTCTACTCAACTAACATGTGTGGTTGTTCCGTATCCACTGCATTTAAATATAGCATTAAAATCACTGCTGATTGTTTCTGTTACATTTCTGTTGTTACATGGTTGATCAAAAAACCTAAACAAAGTATGGATGGTCCTTTTGTTTGAAATCGAGCACACGAGGTGTTTTTGATGTCTGGTAGAAGTTTCCCATTAATGTAAAGCAGCAAGAAATTAGGTTAGGGAGACCCAACTGTGAGAAATATCACTGTTTCCTCCCACAAACTTCAGTTACTGGAAAAATATTTCTTTTTACACCATTTACAGATTTGTTTTATTGTTATTTTATGTGTTTACAGACTTCTATGAACCTGCCTCCAGATAAAGCCCGTTTACTGCGTCAGTATGACAATGAGAAGAAGTGGGAGCTTATTTGTGACCAGGTGAGCAGCTTTGTTTTATCATTTTACTTTCCCTCACTTCAACCATGCGCAGATTCTGTGTTGACATTGGCCTTTGTCACCTTTAGATTTTCTGAAAATGTTGTTTGTCCTTGGTGGAAGGCCATTAGATAAAGACTCAGTTCTCATGCTTTGCTTTTTCAGTGTTTATGTGCACTATATTGAAGTTAATTGTAGCTATAGCTGTAAGGTGACTGTTAATGGCATTAAAATGATGAAAAATGTATAAAATAATAAAATTATGTTAAGAAGCAATAACATCAACCCACTCTCTGGCACAGTATAAAATGTTTTTAGGAGAGATTACAACATGAATGAAATGAATGTACCTTTAATAATAATAAAACAAAAAAAACTTACAGTGATATTAAACATATTCTGTTTTGAAAGGTTTTTAAACTATTTTTAAAAATACATATACATTTAGTCATTAAGCAACCCTTATGTAGTAAGAGAACAACACAAGTCAGTAGTTAACTTAAGCTAAAAAGCTTAAAGCTACTCCTTGTTAAAATTTACCACTTCCATGCTGGACAGAAGTTGCGTATTGAAACGGGAAGATGTCAGGGTTTTGCTGAAGGTCTTTCCTGTTATTGTTCACAGAATTCTGATAGTAGTTTTAGTATAGATGGTAAAAGTGTACAGCATAGGAATAAATTGCTTATGTATTAATTAGGTTTGTCATTTTAACATTAAGAAGGATAATGTGGGAATACATTTTTACAAATCACAATAAAGCAATAAATGATTCCAAAAATACATGTAAGTAACAAGTAAAATAAATGAAGAATGTTAAAAGCTGGAAGTATTTGTATGTATATCTGTCTCCTTATAAAAATATATGGCACATTATAAAGAGGAGAATCAATTACTGGTAACCATGGGACTGTTCAGCAGATTACTGTATTAGTTTCTGAATGAATAACACAGTGCAAGTTAATGGGATCTTTGTACTGTGTAAAATTTTCAGTAGTAAGTTTGTAAAGACCATTGCTATCATCTCTTACCTCAGCAAAACCTTACCATTGCAATTTGCATGGCAAATAATGTGCGCTCAGTGTCATGCAAAACATGCTGTAACTAGTTTGTAAATTAAATTCTAAAGAATTATTTATTTTTTTAAACAGAAAGTCAACAAAGAAAATCCCAAATCTGAACTGTTGATCACACAGATATAAATCCTGTTCACTTTAATGCAACGAGACAAATTTACAGCTTCAGTCAGTTCCCACTACCAGATTTGTTTTAAAATGCATCAGTTGTGAGCATGAAAAGTACCAGCTGTAGCCACAAACATCGCATCTCAGTTCCAGCTGTGTACAATGCCTTTGTATGTTGTATGCAACAGAAAAAAATCTAAAATTTCAAAGATTTGGCTTAGCTGTTTCCACTTTCATTAAAACCAGTTACACTTTTACCTGTTAAAACAAACGGCATGAGGAGATATTCATAAAGTAATATCATCAGTGATTACCAGTTTCATAAACTTTTTATTGCTGTACTATTGGAAATATGCAAATGAATTAGTGTAGAGGTATTTACTATTATTACTACTACAATACAGAATTCAGTAATACTCAAAGAACACTTGTAATTCTCTTTGCTTTACTTTTAGGAAAGATTTCAAGTGAAGAATCCTCCTCACACGTACATCCAGAAGATAAAGAGTTATCTTGACCCAGCGGTCACTAGAAAGGTAAATTTTTGGTTTGCTGGAATACTTTGTGTTATCTGAAAGATTTCACACACTTACATGGTCTGGTTTGCATCCAACATCACTCTATTGATGCTTACAGAATTAATTAAGTACCATTAAGGAATTAAGGACTTCAACCTGGGTTGTTCCGGTCCTTAAATCTGATTGGCTGAGCCGCTTGTGTAGCTGTGACATCATTCACAATAACCCACAACTCTGACCGCTTTACATTCGTATAAATGCACGATATCAAATATATTGTTCTTCATAACTTTTTTTTTTAACAGCATACTGTAATTTGGCCAATAGATGGCAGTATTTGATTCTTAAAGAAATCAGAAATATTTTACTTGTAAGGGTTAATTAAAAAAAAAAACGGCCTGGATTATTTCTTGAAAGGTGAGTTTATTAACGCTTTTGCTTTCAGTCAATGCATTTATGAATCAAACGTTGTTTATTATTATAGTGTGTCGATAACAGTTTTATAGAAGGTTGTGAAAAAAAACATGTAAAGAGGTTAAACGGCACTCCATGTTGTGCCTAACACCTCATTTCCATGGTTTATTCCCAATAATGCATGTCCTTTTTTGCCTTATTGCTTTAATACAGCCAAGTCACACCAAATTAAAATTAGGAACAAACATGTATTGGCAAAAATACATAGAATGCAAATTTGGTCATTGTTAGCATGTGTTTTATTGTGCTTTCTATCTGCTCATTATGTTGAAATGTTGAATATTTCAATATGATCTGCATCATAAGCAGAAATGAGAAAGGTTAGTTTACAAGAGCATTATGTTGTTATGGTAGGATTTGCTCTTGCCGTTTCAATGGTTGCAAATAGAAATCGACATTTACACCTTTTTTGTAAACACACGTTATTTTGAGCTCACTTTAGAAAGTAACCACAAGCAAAACCAGGCAAAATAATAATCATATTTCTTGATAACCATGATATGGGCAAAGGTAATGGGGACACCTTTACATTTCACATACAGACGCTTTTATTTTTAATTCCAAATTAACCACTTTCACTTATCTGGGAAGGTTTTCTGTAGGATTTTAAATTAAAGTGCCTGGTAAAAATGTTTTGGCTATTTTTCAAGAATAGCATTTTTATAGTTAAACACTCATGTGGTATAAAAGGGCAGGCTCACAAGCTGCATTGTAGTTCTTTGTAAAGGTTTCCAAAATGTTGAAATTAGGGCTCTATGTGTCTTGGTCTACCATGTTTAAATTCTTCCACAGCAAACTCACCCAGCCATGTGTTCATGATATTGCTGTTTGCTCTGAGACACAGTCATGATGGAACAGAAATGGCCCTAAACTTCCCCCAAAGCTGGAAACATAAGAGTTGTTCAAAATGCATTGCTAAATAGATTTTTTTTTTGTATATTCACTACTAATAATCCAGTGAAGGGAATAAAAATGTATTTTTATAAATAAAAAGGCAAAAAAAACAACAAAATAATAGGTTTGTTAGGTTTCTGGTACCAGTAAATTACATGTATGAGCATTCTGAACACGCTGCTAAAAATTTGTATTTTAATTTAATTTTAATTTAATTTGTATTGTAAAATCAATAAACTGGTGTTCCGCGATTTAATCCAGTCTGGTTTTTTCTCTAACAATCAGATACTGTCATCTAGTGGCCAAATTACAGAATGCAGTTTATAAAAAAAACATCGGGAAATTAACGTATTGTATGTCAGAGTTGTGCATTATTCAATCAATTATGTCATGGCTGGATGGCCGTTTTATGATCTCACACGTATTTTGTTTTTGACCTCCACATCAGACATACTGATGGATAAAAAAAAAAAAAAATTAATTCATTATCTTTCGCTCAATCCTCTACAAGGGTCGCAGAGGGATTCCCCATGCCCATCTAGGGGAGATTGTCTTGGGCACTGGGCAAATACACAGAGGATGGCACCAATCTATCGCTGGGCACACACTCACTCAAACACACACACATGCACACAGACAGACTATGGGGGGAAATTTAGAGCAGCCAATTTACCTTGAATCCATGTTTTTGGACTGTGGGAGGAAACCGGAAGAAACCCATGCAGACACGGGGAGAACATTAAATCTCCACCCAGATTGGGATTCGAACCGGGAATCCCCAGTACTGAGTAGTGAACGAGCTAAGCACTAAGCCACCGTGCTGCCAAAATTAAGAATAAACAGTGAAAGGACAATAAACATTGAAAAACTCTGTCATGTAATAAGGGAGTGAAAAAGTGGTGTTGTTCCTTTGATTTATAAATAGTGGCAAGTAATAGGTTTATTTTTAATACGAAATCATGCTGAGTAAAAAGAAAAGAGAACGGGTACAACTATTACAGAAGTACAAAGCGCTACAGACTGTTTATTCTAGAGTTTATTATCATAAACCCACCTCTTTTACCTCCATAGGGAATTGTGTGTTGTTTTGCAGTAGATAGTTTTGGCTTGTTGTTTTCTTTCTCAGAGTGGGAGGGTTATCAAAATTTGGCTGTGCTTAATGTGACTCAAAAAAGCCATCCCATATACAAACCTTTCTCTTGGGTATTTCACTTAGAGAGGGAAAGTGCTGAGAGAAGAAATGGAGAAGAAATAAGAAACTCAGAAGCATAGGGAGGCAGGAAAGGTAGTTATTGGAGACTAACCATTTTCCAGAGTAGCAGAGATAAAGTGAGGTAAAAAGCTGACAAGGAAGGGTGGGAGGGCCTGACCAAGAGGGAGGGAAGGAGGAGTAGGTGATATTATTGTATATTATGAAAACCTATTTTATTTTCAACAGTTGACACTTTTTTACTTTTTCTGGATTGTTGATATTTTTATCATTGTTCATTAAAGCTGTATTGCTTTGGCTATATTGTTCCGTTATGTCAGTTTAGCTATATTGCATCTTAAAAAAACGAGAGAAAAAAAGAGAAAGAGAGTTAAAGTTTTCCATTCTTGGGTGCCCTATTTTTTTTTTTAAAGCTGAACAATCGCTACTTTGTGTGGCACTGAGCTTGAAGGGCTGCAGCAGACTGTCTCCCATCTTTAAATGGGACACATTCCACATGCACATTCAGCCAATCAGCCAGCAGCAGGATGAGGGCAGTTGTATAAGGCCTTGAAGAATGTCTGAGCCATAGATTTATTTCAAGTTTCAAGGATGACCCCTATGAGAGAACGTCTCTCTTTCTCATCTCTCGGTTTCTCTCTTGCGTTCTCTCTTTTTGGCACAGCTGAAAATACTTACTGAAGATTACGGGTTCCATCATACATATATACTTTAGGGGTAGTAACTTCTTGTCACTTTCAATGAAAAAAAGTGATTCTGTATTATTTTTAGCATGGTGGTTTTAGTGGTTATGACAATGTTAAATGAATGAATTACAATATTGCACCATAGTAACTGGTTTAGGGCTTTTTTCCAACAATGTTTTTGAATATTCTTTATATACAGCAAACACATTAGCTAATATTAAGCCTTATCTGTACCACAGACAAAAATGTTAACCTTCCGCTGGTGTGAAAAAAAAAATCAATTTTTTCAGTTATCATAATGCCAGTTGCCAGCAGTTAATTCCGGTAATAAAAACCTTTCATAATACATATGAGTTAAAGTAATTAATGCAAATACATTAACACAGTAAAGTATAAGTCGGGATTGGCTTATATAGATTGGGCAAGAATAAGACAGTATGTAGACATAAATTAGTAGGTTTGACGTTTCCTAATGATCTAATTAGCAGCTTTTTTATCCAGAGGTGAATTATGTTATAAGTCTGAGAAAGAAAAAATGTCCGAAAGCAAGCAGTTAGCGCTGTGGATTCCCGGTACGAATCCTAATCTGAGTTTCCATGTTTTCCCCATGTCTGTGTGGGTTTCCTCCGGGTTTTCCGGTTTTCTCTTCCATTCCAAAAACATGGCTTGAGAGTTAACTGCTCTAATTCCCCCATATAGTGTGTGTTTTTGTGTGTGAGTGAATGTGCTCAGCGATAGATAGGCACCACGTCCTGGGTGTATCTGCCCAGTGCCCAAAATGTTGTCCCCTGGATGGGCATGGGGAACGCCCCTCCCCCACGACCCTACTAAGAGGAATTAGCAGAATATAATGATAAATCAATCACTGTTTTGATTTTTTTTTTAAGAAAAGCAGAATATTTACAGAGGTGATATAATGTTTTACCTTAAATTACGATTGCAGTGTGGTGACCTACTACTGGTATATCTCGAGGTTGCATGGTAACTACACACTCACTTAATTAAAGCACTTACTTCTTTACCGATTGAACATTTCTTACCGGATCAAATATAGTAGTACCTACTGTTTAGTAGGTGATTTCAGGTGCAGCTAATTTAGTCTGTTCTTATTATATTCTCTGCTCTGCAGCTGTTTATTCTGTCAAGCAAATATCTGCAGTGAATTCTGGTTACTCTGGCACACGCATGTCCAGTCTATGCAAATGGCTGTGTGACGTGTGGATTTAGTGTGGATCATTTTTAAATACAAACCTACTAAATTGGGCGGCACGGTGTCTTGGTGGTTTGCATGTTTGCCTCTCAGCGCTAGGGATTCCCAGTTCAAATTCCAATCTGGGTGGAGTTTCCATGTCTTCCCCTGTGTGGTTTCTTTCGGTTTCCTTCCACAGGCCAAAAACATGGATTCAAGGTAAATTGCCAGCTCTAAATTGCCCCTAGACTTTGTGTGTGTCTGTGTGTGTGTGAGAGAGAGAGAGAAAGAGAGAGAGAGTGAATGCATGACCAGCAAGGAATTGGCGCCCTTTCCTGGGTGTATTTGCCCAGCGCCCACGACATTCTCACCCAAATGGGCATTAGAAAGCCCCCCGCAACCCTCCTAGAGTATTAAGCGGAAGATAAAGAATGAATGAATGAACAAACTTACTAATGTGAAAGTATCCATAATAAAATTAAATGTTATTTTGAATCTAAATTGACTGGGTAGAAAGATTTGAATTTTGCAATATATCAAATATTTCATGTAATATTATCAATGTCTATTTTATCTATCCATATATCCACATATTTTTATGAAGTGCTTATGAAACACATGTTTTTTTATCAGGAGCTTCTTGTTCCTGCTTAATGTTTGTATGTTTTCCCCTTAGGCTTCCTCACAAAGCTTTATGTGGGTTTGTTTAATGTCACTATATCCCTGACTGTCTGTTTTCCTTTTCTCCCTTCTTTGCTTTCATTTGCAGCTTACCCTCTCTAGAAGCTCAAACAGCCACTTTCTCACATGCAGTGTGTTATAATTATGACTGGCTCACACACATTCGTAGATTGATGCAAGGATTTTTTTAAATCAGGGATTGGAATGTGCGACCTGTCCCTCAGCTTTCATTTCTGTCAAATTCATATGACCCTACATGTTTGCTACTGTACATGTCTTTAGTTCAAGTTTTTTTTTAACTTGCCCTGTCTGCCCTGCTGTGTTCACTGGTTCACCCACAAGGATTTTACCTGACAAATGATTGGGTCATGGGGCTTACACAGAGGGGCTGTGGCCGTGGTAACGGCACACTGGACAAGAATGGGTCCACAGTCTAGATTTGGACTGGAGAGGCTCACACACGAAATGAGCTCCCACTTCAACAAGATGATACAATTACACAGCGCATAGGAGCTGCCTCCGAACAAAAACACAGACCAGTGCCACTGCTCGTCTGGCTGACCGATATCTAATTAGAACACTCCATAGAGGTTTAAACCTATTTTATGCAACCAAGTAGGTGAATCATCCACTAAATACTATCTGAAAGATGAAGTGAGTATTTTCAAACGTTGAGCTGTAGCAATCAGCCTGTATATAATAACAAACTGTCTTAAAAAGGCCTCAGACCTCACACAGCACACGACCATGATGATACAGATTATCCTCCCTCCGTGCAGTGTTTATTTTCCTTCACCTGAGCTTCAGTGAGATCATTTCTCTGGGAATCTGGTCGTTTGTGATGCATTCCTAATTTAACACGGCCAAAAAAATAAAAGCGGCGGCAAAGTTTTCTTTTCTCGTATGATCTTTTATTCTCATTGCAGAAATTCCGGAGGAGGGTGCAGGAGTCTACTCAAGTCCTGAGAGAGCTCGAAATTTCATTAAGAACCAATTACATTGGGTGAGTGTGAGTGTGTGAAACAGAGATCGGATATAAATGTACAGCAAGTTGGTTATTTGTTTGAAGGCTTACTCAAAATGCCCATATTACAAATGCTGTATTTTGCTATTGCTATTTATATATCTAATAAAGCAAACATTGTCACTGTCCGGACATTGGATCAGGTAAACAACATACTGAAACATCATCAATATTAAGGCCATCATCGATATTTTGAATAATCCAATAAAGCCCTAGGAGTTTAGAAATATGGTTATTTAGCACATCTTTACCTTTTATTGTCTTGCATTTCTATAACTATGACATTATTTTGTATGTGTGAACAAAAGTTAATAGAAAAGGTTAATAGCTTAGTTCTAAGGTGTAATGGGTTACATTATAGGAATAAAGGATTCACATAGATTTTTGATGTTGGTTGACTTAAACAGAGGAAGATCTAAAAGATGTAAATGCATTGTATTGGTGTACAAGAGTGGACACAAACAAAAAAATAGGGACATCTTCCTTTGATAAGAGGAGGACTATCCCACATCCTCAGACCTTGGTAGGAAGTGGAAAAGATGACATACTGACAAGGTCACAGATGCTGTCGCAGGGCAGGAAGAACTGCTATTTCAGCATACAGCTAAAATAAAAGAGAAAGTTAAATCTCCCAGTTCTAGTGCAATCTGAAAATTTCCATGAAAATCCCCCAAAAAGAAAGTATGCTCTTTTCCAGTTCTGTTTTTACATAATAAAAAACACATTTCATTAGAATGTCTTCCAATTAGTCAAATATAACCACGGATGAACAACACATAACAAAAGCAATTAGTGAAAAGTTAAGTACCTTTACCGCTTCTGTAGGAATTATGTGAAGTAAGAAACAGCCAGTTGTTTTTAATCAAATCACCTTGATTATTTGATCATCAGCAGTTGTGACCATCTATATTAAAGCAAACGTTTGGAGATCTAGAACATTCTGGTGTTTGGGGTCTAGCGCATTCTGGTGTGTGCTAACACAACGCCAAAGAGCAAAGACATCAACAAAAATCTATAAGAAGTAATTGTTGCTGTCTAAAAATTACTTTATAGTTTATAGTTGGTTATTCATTAATGAGATAAAGTAAAAATCTCCCTGGTGTTGTTCGTTTTCAAGGAAGAAACCTTGTGAGGATGAAGTCTCAGTGGGCTACTCATCCTCCTCGAGGGGCCTGGCAACATAAGCAACGCAGAACATTAATGTACAGATTGTGTATTCAAATTATCAGATAATTATCAGCTGTTTGTTTTCTAAATAATAGTGAAACAGAATAGTTTTATTAAAAAACCATAGAGTTCATATTGGCTAATATTCCAATAGAGCTTCAAATTCTATCCTGTAATTGTCATTGCTATAGTGCTCTGGCAATGGTACAGACGAGAAACTGGTGATCCCGCAAAGGAAAACAGAAATGAAAAGTGGTTAGACAAAATAAAGCTCAGTAATTAAGTAGTAGAAGTTTGATTTTTGATACAAAAATCTGTTTTCCAGATTCCAAAAGTATTCCAGAGTCAAATGTAAGGCTTTTTATCCAATAGACGAATATATATATTTTTAATTAATAAGAGCACGTTGTAGTTTGTTACATGTTGTTTAGCTAAGGTTGTATTTGTAAAGCTTTACATCTTCAGTGTGCATGGTGCAGGCGCGAACTGGCAGGCTTAGATGTGTCAATATCTGAGGCCAATCAGGTTAGTCCCAACAGACATTGGAAATTGTTCTTCAGTTCGGATGATTATTTATGTTAATAATAGCACTCCCCCAAGCACGCATAGTTACCTGGTACAAGTCCGGCCTTTGGTTCTAAGTTGTCTGTGTTTTTTTGGCGCCCATTGCTTATTTAACCGTGCTTCTCGCCTTTTCGGTAGACACCCCTTTTGTTGAAGTTTGTTATATCTATTTTCTGAAGGTGTGCATAAGCTAAACAATGTTGCCTTTATGGCAAAGTAAGAGTAAGAGCATGGTGCCCCTTGCTGTATGTTTCTTCTTGTAGGGGTCACGTGTAAATCTGAGGTATGGTCTGCAAGTAAGGTGTGCAAATGCCCTAAAATAATTTAGATTACTTTTGTCATAGTTGTTTGGTCATACTGGAATAATTTTTTTAAATTTTTATTTTGTCTTTTGTGGTTACATCTTATGTGGTTGGCTTTGGCATGTCGTGCCCTGGAACGCCATTTACTTCATTTTAAGAATCAGATGGGGTTTTTTTTTATATATTGAGTGGGTGTGTTTTTTACATGACTGTAGTAGTGACATTTGTTGCTATAGCTTTATTTTGCTAGATTAGGTAAGTAATCTGTCTCAATCTTGTGAGGTATTTGAGTATTAGCACAAGCCAGTCACATGGCGATATAGCAGATCCAACAAAACAATACCATAAGGTATGTGCTGTTAGTTTAAATGTAGTAGGCATTAAGAACAGAAGCCACCTGTGAAATCTGCAATTAATCCACTTTGGATTACTCTAGTATCATCACACTCAACTGCTGTGTAGCTAAATGAATGAATATATGAACATGTATTTCATATGTTAAAGCTATTCCAGGAGTTATGTACTTAACAAAAAAAAAGGTTAAATAACTGAAAACATGTTTTATATTCTAGTGTCTTCAAAATAGCCATCCTTTGCTCTGGTTTCTGGTTTGCACACTTTTGGCATTCTCTCAATGAGCTTCAAGAGGTAGTCACCTGAAATGGTTTTCAGGTGTGCCTATAAGGATTAATTAGTATAATTAATTAGAATGCTAACAGCAGTAATCAGAGCAAAGGGTGGTTATTTTGAAGACACTAGAATATAAAACGTTTTTAGTTATTTCACCTTTTTTGTTAAGTAACTCCTCATGCATTCATTCATTGTTTTGTAAAGTTCATAATAATGTAAAGTTTTTTCAACGAAAAAGAGAGAAAACCTTTTTTTTTCATTTGAATTTCCATTCAAAGAAGCAAAGTTCTCTTGCAGTAGGTTAAAATGTCCTTTGGTCATTTCTGGTTCCCTGCTGAAATCTCACACTGTGTGTTTGTGTGTGTATATTTGCTTTAACAGAAATCTTAAAATAAAAAAAAGTATTTTTTTTTAGCATTTGTTTGTTTTTGGCAGTTTCCCCCCCTAATTTCTCTTCTTATTCTGTGTTTAGATGGGTGCGTGAGTTCCTAAACGAGGAGAACAAGGGCTTGGATGTGTTGGTAGAATATCTTTCTTTTGCACAGTATGCTGTCACGTAAGTCACTTGGCCTTATATACTAAACACAAAGAGCACAATAGTTTCTTTCTCCTTAACTGCTGATGTATTCACACTTTCAGTGCCTCATGTGCTAGGACATTGACTAATGTCTCGCTCAATGACTGGATCTGGAATAAGCGTAAATAATATAAACTATGCATTGTCTATTCACAGGGCAGACAATCAGTTTTATTGTTAAGCCTGCAAATCATACTTAAAGATTTTAACCTGATGGCAAGATGATTTTTTGCCAGTGCATGTTTGTGTTATTTGTTTCTTCACTATACAAAAGCAGTTGAAATAATATAATTGTTTCAACCATTTTGTGTTAATATATATAATGCATATGCTTTTGTTGTTTAAGTGGAATAATAGTCTTTAAGTAAAGACTTTACATCATGTGCACATTCCTGCACAAATAAAAAATGGCCAAGCCTAAAATCACAAAGAAATAAAGTAACTTATTATAGGATCATTTTTCATTGAGTTCCTTAAATGGTTAGGTTAACACAGATTACAAATTAACAATGAATGAAGTGTTTAAAAAAGTTTGCATGTATTTACATCTTTTTATGTATGAGTTTCATCAATTCATAGTTTTATTCCTGTGTTAAATAAATCTATCAGTTAATTTGCTTGTTTCCCTCTTTTTTACTGCGGCAACAAACAGTGAAAAGCAAATTGTGACCTGAATTTAGGGGGTTAAATTATTACTAATACACAATAATTACTAATTACTAATACTACTTAATACACAATAATTATCATTGCAGCAGATTTGTAATGAAAGACATATGATATTTCTCTCTGTCCATTTGTGTAGTTTTGATGGGGATAGTCTTGAGAATGGCACAGAAAATACAATAGACAAGTCCAGATCCTGGAGTCACTCTATTGAAGATCTTCATGGGGGGAGGAATTTATCATCTCCTGTTCTTGGAAGCATCAGCCGAAGTGGGAGGCACTCCACATTAAGGTGCCATTTTGAACAGTTGTTTTACTACTCCATTAAAATAAACATAGGGTGTAGTATAGATGTGATTATGGTGGCTATCTATGCTGTAAATTTATTACATAAAGAGGTCACTGCAAATCAAAGATTTATTCTCAGATAATTAGGATGGAACAAAAGTGAATCTGTCTTTTTGCTGATTCAACATTGTGTAAATGTTGTGCACATTTCATTCTTTGCATATGTTGCTTTAGTTGTGTACTGTTTTGGTTTTATTTCTTGACATTATTTTGTCCAATATCGTATTGCATGCTGGTTTCTGTGAGGCTGTAATTTCCTATTAATAAAATCAAAAAGTGATTTCTTTTGCCATCTCTGTGGCAAAAGAGCAGTTTCTCCTCCACATTTAAGCCATCAGTGCAGTAAAAACACACACAGACACACACAACACACACACACAAAAAATGCAGTGAGAATACCTGTCCAAAGCGGTGGGCAGCCCTGTATATGGTGCCCAATACCCAATAGGGTGCCATATACAGGGCTGCCGACCGCTTTGGACAGGTCTCTTGCCCAAGGACTATAGTACTTGGTGGGACTGGGAATCAAACCGGGCAGGCCCCTTAACCACAAGCATACGACTGCCCACTTAGTTTTTTAAGACGGTTCTAAACTGTTTGCTAAACTGCAGTCTAACAATGAACTGCAGTCATTTTGCAGTGATCTGTGGCACTGTGAAGCAGATAGACATGGGCTTTGTGAAATTGTTTTCCAAATAAGTGTTTATTAACTCGCTAAATAAATCCCATTAGCTCAGCTCTGCATATAGAAATTAGAACTTTGTGTCACATCCAGGATGTACTGATTCATAGAGCTGATTTGAGTCAGTTCTTTTAGTTGAATTAACATGGCATACCTCTGACTGTGAGGAGCCGGCCAAAGCAAGTCCATACAGCATGCTTAATGAATCCACGCTCACAGTAATCTTTCAAAAATCAAAGAGAACATACGTCACATTTCCATTTCTGTTATTAATAGATTACTCACAGTTACACAATGTTTTTTACAGAAAGGGGTGCCAAGAATATAGGAATGCACAGTGAGTAACATACACAAGAGTTGCAGATTTCTATCTATTCTATTCCCACATTCATGGGTATAACATCAGCGTAAGGATGATAGCACTGCCAGATGTTTTAAATGTTTCAAATGTCTGTGGTAACGGGGTAGAAAGTTAGGCTTAGCTACTTTTGGCTCTTGATTTACAGGAAAATATTCCATCATCGTTGTAGAATGACAGAGAAATAAATGAAGGACCACAATGAAGTGCTGAGTGCTTTTACTGGCAAAGTAGTCCTTGCAGTAGGTCTTTTAAATAGTGAAACTACTGGGCAACACCTTCGTTTGCATGTATCTACTTGCATTCACCTCAAATCTCACTTTGAGTAGGACATTGTATTGACATATCTTTAGTAAACGATGTTAAAACCATACTGAAAATAAGTTTACAAGACATGCATAGTCCATTGGATGATGGTCAGGTATGCCTGTGGTTAGATCATATCTGTAATGTAAAATGTTCTGTACTTTTTTTCCTTGAATGCTTACTTAAAACAGCCACAAAATACAACACAAAAAAATCTATTATGACAAATCTAAAATTGGTGCATTAAAATGGGTCTACTATCGATTAATCCCATCTCATTATCTTCTGCTTAATTCTATTCTAGTAGCATGGGGGGGTTCCCCATGCCAATCCAGCAGAGAACGTTTCGGGTGCTGGGCAGATACACCTAGGACAGAACACCAATTCATTCAATTCACACACACACACACACACACACACATACACACCCACATACACTATAGATTGTTTAGATTTAACAATTTAGATAGGGGGAAAATGGTAACACCACCAAGAGTGGATGCGTGCTGAGAGACAGAAAAGGCTAACCACTATGCCACTGTAACACTCACAATAGATTAATAAAGATGCAAATTTTGACTGCCAATTAACTAATGCACATTTAATAAAACAACCATGACCATCATAGAGGATAAAGTGAAAGATAATGGATGGATAATTCACAGAATGCAGAATGAGTGAAATGACCAAATTGATATAGAACAATGCTACTGTTTTTTGGATTATTTTTATTTTAATGCGTTTTTTTTTTAACCGTGATACGCTGAAAAAAGTTGATCAGCTTTTGTTCAATTTCAAACTTTATATTCAAACTAATTTTAGAAAGAGTAAACAAGTGAGTGGTTCTCTGTTCTGCTTCATATATGAGCATGTTTCTCTCTCACTTTTTTTCTCAGTGTGCATACTCCACATCCTCTTTAAGAAAAACTAAATCCCTGAACCACAAAGTAATATTGTTAGCCTATTTAATGTTTCCAAATGGAAAAATTAATTAACTTAGAAATGTTTTATTTTGTTCGGTCTACTTACGATGCAACTGACTTCTTAAACATGGCTGAGTCCTATATTCAGTTATCATGACCAGTCTATCTACTAAAGTGTTTTTGAGAGGTTACAGAACCCAGAAGAAACCCAGGGTGAACATGAAAACTTAAGAATATGCATTTAAAATCTTCTATTATCTTTATCTATTATATTAACAAATTGAGTTGTCTCAAATAGACGTAAAGCACATTTTCTAACATTTGGAATATATTATATGTTTAATTTGTAAGAAAATGTTTTATATTAAAAAAAATCTCATTGAAAACATTAATTATGGTACATTGGTTGTAGGCACTCTAGTGTCTTTAGAATGCACATGATGCGTGTTTGCTCTGCAAACTCTTTTAGTAATCTGTCTGCATGATGTGTATGTATATAAGTTCACTAAGAACTTATTTTGCCTGAGGCTCCAGTCTAAAAGATTACGGTTGCATTTTTAAAGAAAGTTTGGTATTTTCCTATTTACTACTGCTCCATTTATGTGGTTCCTTTCTTCCACACATTGAAGCCTTTGGCTCATTCAGTAGGAACAAAGCAGAGAGACCTCTGCCTTGCATGTCAATGATGTTGCCATTGTGTACTGTACAAGTGCTATGTACGTTAAAACAACACTCTCCTCATTGGCACCTCTGACTGCATGCTGCTGGGATTTATGTTCACAGCTTAATATTTGATATGTACAGTGAACTAAAGCATCATAGTTTATTTTAAGTATGTATTAACACCAGTCTGGCCTCGATTGGGTTATTTTTTTCTGATATATTTTATCCTCTTTACTCTCCTCAGATACAGTACATTGTCCAACAGAAGAACATTAAAGAATTCAAGGTTACTGTGTAGGAAAGATGATGTTCATGTCTGCATTATGTGTTTACGAGCTATTATGAACTATCAGGTGAGAATCTGGAACATAATCACCCATAAAGACTTGTTAGTAAATTATCAAATGTCATGTTTTGTTGATTTTCCACTATTACTTATTTCATGTACTAATCAATAATTAATAATTAAGTTATTTAGCAGATGCTTTTACCCAAAGCGACTTACAAGTATCCCAACTTGATGGTTGAGGTCAGAACACAGGGCTGACACAGAACACACAATGAAGCAATGAGGGTTAAGGGTCTTGCTCAAGGAGCCACATTGGTAACTTAAATGGACCTGGGATTTGAACCCACAACCTTCTGATTGATAGTTCAACACCCTAACCACTGAGCTACCACTCAGTGAGCTGTCCTCTTTAGGAAATAAATCTCTGCATAGTTTGTGTACTGGTGTATTATTATATGTACCTTATTTTAAATATAAAAAACATGAACTGTGACCTGTGTAAAAGGAATGACACACATTATGTAACTTAATGACAAGGTTTGTAAAGTAGAACTCCAGCCGCCTTGCAGATCAAGAAATAAATGAAAATGTAAAATAGGTTTATTCAACATTGGCTGATAATACAAATGTTTTTACACAGAAGTTTCAAAGATTAGTAGAGATTTGCTGCTCAAAATGCAAAGTAGAATAAAGAATAAAGCTATTAAGTGATGACTACAGTTTTGTTTGGTAATGGATTTAGTTAATCATGTGCCCAAATATGTTTGCCCGTAAAGCTTTAAATAATTCTGGATTTTGTCCTTTATACTATTGGGCAGTGTTTTCTGATTAGAATGATTAACATTAATTACCAATAACACTGTTGTTTTTTCTTTGATAGTATGGCTTCAACATGGTTATGTCACATCCTCATGCTGTGAATGAAATTGCACTAAGTCTCAACAACAAAAATCCCAGGTAAAACATTGTAACATTGTAATAATGTAATGTATGGTTAGGGTTTGGATAACTCTTTACAAAATGAATAAAAGTTTATGAAAAGTCTTCATGATGTGAAAACAAATGTGTGTGTGTGTGTGTGTGTCTGTGTGCATACATTTGTGAGTTTACATGTGTTATAGGGGATTTTTTGGAAATAAGAAAAAAAGAGACTTGTAGAACACCTGCTTTCTAATGCATCTCTAGAACACAAGGTTCTCAGCATGTGCTACACTGTAGAGGGTTGTAAAAATTGGCAGCTGCAGCAGAAAGGGCTTCTAATCTGTGTGTGGGTGGCTGGATGGTTGTCTGCCCTACTGCCTTGTAGACTGAACATTCATAATGAGATGTGCAATTTGCTGCCTGTAGTGTAGCTAACTGTGTTTAAGTGTTTATTTTAATCCATTAGCAATGGTATAAAAAGTCACACGAGGCAATTCACACATTTGATATTTACCATGAACCTTAGTCATTTCAGTGTCTGTCTGTCTGTCTGTTTATGGCAGAACTAAGGCACTAGTCCTGGAGCTGCTGGCCGCAGTGTGTCTGGTTAGAGGGGGACACGAGATTATTCTCTCTGCATTTGATCATTTTAAGGAGGTATGCCGTTTCATGCTTTTCTTTTCATGACTCTACCGTATCTCTGCCACTGTCATTTTGAGCAGTCACATTCTGTGATGTTGATATTAAAGGTGTGACCTGTTGCTGCTGAAACCTTTGTAACCCGTTTTTTCCTTTAAGCTGTCATTAAAATGTAAATAAAGAGGATTTAATAAACTTATATCTGTAGCTATACTATATAGTATAATATTAATACTGTTTTTTCTACATACAAATATATTTTTATATTAATTCATATTTACAGCCCTAGTGTGTAGCCCTAGCCCTAGTTAGAAAAAAAAGAGATCATTGATTCATTCCAAACATTGAATTCCTTTTTTGTTCTTGTTTGTGTTGTTGTTATCTGTTGCCAGTGATATTTGTTTGCTTTGTGTTGCAGGTTTGTTCAGAAGATCAGAGGTTTGAGAGGCTGATGGAGCACTTCAAAAATGAAGACAACAATATTGACTTCATGGTAGTTATCTTTACCCTGAACAGTGAACTAGCAATGCCTGTGCCTGTCACTTCATTAAATGTCCAATCACTATTTCATTATTCGTTTTTTTTTTTCAAGCAGTTTCTTAAAAGTATTATTTTTACCAGATGTAAACTTCAAATTCCAAAGCTTTTGAATGAATTTAATTGGTTTGTTTTGTCCAGTAGATTTTAGATTTTTACTAAGGTCACATTCAAATAATATAAACGCATCTTACATCAGCATTCAGTTGCACTTTGGTTCATCGGTTAGAAATACAGTTAATAAAAGCACTGGATAGAAAGGAACAAACCTGTTATGTTTAGTGCTTGTGTGTTAAAGTAATAAGTATGTGTCAGCTTGCTGCTGTCCCAGTGCTATCAGTGTGTAAAATATAGTCTGTGAGAACTGCAAAACAGTGTAAGAGCAAATAGTCCATCCATCAGGATTTAATAATGGATTAAGAATTAATTCATAAAAGTTATATATATGGTGTTAAATATCTCATTTATTTTATTTTTATTCAAAATTGTGGATATTTTATCAACTTATTTGGACTCGATTTTATACATTTTAATGCAAAAGTTATGAAGGTAAAATTCATTATGAAGTTTTGCTAAATATATTTAATTTAAATGTATTACACACAGAGTGGTAACTTACTGACATGAAGAAAAGTGTTGTTTACACAGTTACATTAGATTATGCATGTAATAGTAAAACCTCCCACATTTTCTAGGTAGAACTGTGTATTGAAGGTTAGTACTAAAAAATGTATTTATTTTTATCAGGTGGCATGTATGCAGTTTATCAACATTGTGGTCCACTCAGTAGAAGATATGAACTTCAGAGTGCATTTACAGTATGATTTCACTAAACTGTGTCTGGATGAATACCTGGATGTGAGTATAACGTTTAATCCTCCATTCATTTTAGTGGTTTTAAACCTTAAAACAAACTGCTGTTAACTGTTATCTAAAAAGATTTAAAATTCTATATTTAGAAGATTGTTTTAATATTTTGTCTGAAATATTAACAAATGCTATATTTTGTAAGAAAGTTAATAAATGGCAGCCTTTTATGTAGTGCTTGGTTCATCTTCACTTCGCAAAGGTAGCAGTTTAATGATAACAGACTAACAGATCATCCTAATTACAGAATCTATGTAGTTCCTTCAAATTTCTTATCGTACAAATCGGCATTTTCATTAAAGACGTAGACATCAGTGTGACGTTTTATGTCAATATTAAAATTACCTCTTAATTAGTATATAATCTGATTAGATACTTAAACCTATTCTGTTTTTATTTCTGAAAACTGCACATTTGTGTTTCCTTAAATTTCTCAAAAATTTAAAACCAATGTGTAATATAACACAAAACAAATTCAGGTTTGTTATATATCAAGTTGTAGTGAAAACATGTTTTACTAGTTTGCAGTTCCTCGTTCACACATGACAGTGCATTGTGCTGGTTGTTAACTTTAAATCTTATCACATGCAGAATATAAACTCATTCTCTAAATGAATCATTTAGATTCATATATTCGTTTTCTTTTTCTGTCCTTATTATTTCGCACCTAATCTTTTTGTGTCCATCTCTCTAAACAGAAGCTGAAACACACAGAGAGTGATAAGTTGCAAGTGCAGATTCAGGCATACCTCGATAACGTGTTTGATGTAGGAGCTCTGTTGGAGGATGCTGAGACTAAGAATGCTGCTCTGGAGCGAGTGGAGGAGTTGGAGGAGAGCATGTCCCATGTGAGCCATGTTCCAGATGTTTCAAACAAAGAAAAGTTCTAAGACATGTTTCTTAAACAAAAATAACAAAAATAAAAAAAAAGCCGGGGCCTAACATATTAAACTTAAATATGAATGCTTCAGAATATACAGTATGTGTATAGTTAAATACATTTTAAGCTTTTTGTCAACTTTTCTAAGAAGGATGATCAGTTTTGGCTAAGATTGTTGTGGACAGTTCCAGTGGTCTGCAAGACCCCTTTCCTTAACTCTGGTAAACACTGAAAATTAATTAAATTTAATTAATTTTTTCGTCCAACACCAGCTTCTAACCTTACAAATCTTTTTAGTGAATGGGTTAAATCCACTCACAGACATTATACATAGAAATTGCAGGTGTTTCAAAGAATTTAAAAACAGTCTGCCCTGAAACATAGTTGCTGAAATATTTAAAGTGATTACAAAATATTTTCATCTTTGAATTGCTTGTGTTCTTTGTTTACATTGTTTGTCGATTAACCACCAGAATTATTTTACTGTAGATGACTGAGAAGTTACAGGACACAGAAAATGAAGCTATGGCAAAGATTGTGGAACTGGAGAAGCAGCTAATGCACAAGAACAAGGAGCTGGATTCCGTGCGGGTGAGACTTCCACTAAAATGTTATTTAAAAAATTTGGTTCTAATATTTATTTAACGTACAGACTCAAAACAAATGTTAATCTATTCTATGTAGAATAACTTGTATCCGTCTGTTCATGTCAGTTTAAAATTAATTCACTACCAGTTTTAAAAGTTTGGACACAACCCCTTCTTGCTCCATCGTCTATTTTCTACACTTACCATAGAGATAAACTTTATAGTTTTACAATTACAGACTGTAGAACATCTGTTATCAATTGGTCATGAGCATCACAAAACAGGTGTTATTTGGGTGGTTTATTGTCAGTTCTTCAGTAACTCTGTGGTGGTGGTGGGGGGGGGGGATAGCGCAGCAGTGCTGCTGTAGTTTTATTGAAACACCTCAGTGACACTGCAAGAATGAGAGTAATGCGCCAACCAAATAACACCTGCTCTGTGGTGCTATTATCAGGGTCCTGAACATTACAGAAAAGAGTAAAGGAGACTAACACATTATGTACTATAATCCACAAACAGATGGACTATAGTCTAATTTTAGAACAAAGTCCTTTACCTTAAAAAGAACTAATTAAGCGGAGCAATATCTAGGAATGTCCAAACTTTTGACAGGTACACTAAATTGCACATTAAATGATTCCATAGACAGTATAAATCAAAAACAGTTCATGTAGGTGCTTTGATTTTTTTTTTCTTACGAATATAGGAAGTGTACAAAGATACAAGCTTGCAAGTTCACACACTGAGAAGGATGGTAAAGGAGAAAGATGAAGCTATTCAAAGGCAGTGTAATCTGGAAAAGAAGATTCATGAACTGGAAAAACAAGGAACTATTAGGATTCAGAAGAAAGGAGATGGGGATATTGCAATACTGGCCTCCACTCCACCCTCTAATGGTCTGCTGGCAGGCACAGAGACTGTTTTGGGGAAACCTGAAGATACCATTACAGGTTCCATGAGGCCAGTAAATGGTGTGGAACATGCCTTCTCCAGTCCACCTGCACCTCCTCCTCCCCCTCCTCCTATGCCGGCATCCAGTAAGTGATTTAGTTGTACCTTGGTGGGTAGCTGGTTAATCTGAGGCATTGTCCACACTGCTAGGTGGACATTTGTTTTCCGTATCAAGAGTCCAGTGGAATTGACAAGGCATCTTATATCTACATACCAATACCAATGTTGCATTTAAAATAAAAATTAGATAATGACTTGGCTATGCATTCACACCAGGTATACTTGTGTAGGTGGAAACAAATCAATGGAGTTGGTTGTTTAGGGACTGATGACATGCTGCATTTTCAAACCAATATGGATCTTATAGAGGGAGTGGTAGCTCAGTGGTTAGGGTGTTGGACTATCAATCAGAAGGTTGGGAGTTCAAATCCAAGGTCCACTGAAGTTACCAATGTGGGTCCTTGAGTAAGACCCTTAACCCTCATTGCTCCAGGGTTCTGTATCAACCCTGTGTTCTGATCCCAACCAAGTTGGGATACTTGTAAGTTGCTTTGGATGAAAGTGTCTCTTAAATAACTACATGTAATGTAAATGTAAATACATACATGTGCTCTTTGTCTATAAAGTTATGATATAGCGCAAACTGAAGGGAGTTCAAAAGGTTAAAAACACCACCTTGGTGACATCACATTATTTCCGAATGCATAATATATGTCTCCATATTGGTTTCTTTACAGATGTACAATGTATCATGATCATTGATATACCATGAAAGATGCTGGCTTTTGCATCACATTGATAACACTTTGGATGGTCCTTTGTTTTAGGTGTGTAGAACTTGAAGTGTTTTTTTCTGAAATCATTTACAACAGAACACATTTTCAATGTTTTTCGGACAATCTAAGGATATCTCTGGGATTCTGCTAAAAATTGATGAATCAGTAAACTTTTTTTTTTAAAAGTAATGGTTTAAAAAGTCCTTGTGAGACAATGTGGTTATATTTATCACAAAAACATGATGGTGTCCCATGCAACCCCACCTGAGGTCTCATTTTAAAATAAATATTTTAGATTGAAAATTGTAGCTGGTGACATTTTTTCTTGAGCTGCATTGAAAAATAAAAATTCACACAAAATTTTTCACAAAGTATTGACTCCTAGCCCAAGTTATCTTACACAGACATGCTTTTCAAAATAATATTTACCTTCTTGATTTCCTCACCTTTTTAACTGTCTGGAAGTCTAATTCAAATTCGCAGAATCTTGTTTTTGTTGCACTGCACCACTTTTTTTTTTTTTTTTTTTTTTTTAAAGGGGTTGTAATTATCTGTTTAAATCCTTCTATGTGAAGTTGAGTCATGTAGGGTTTGCAGGCATGTGTTTTATGTTTTAAATGTTAATCCTTGGATGGTGTGAAAGCCATAATTACCTTTCCTGCAATACAACTATTAGGTTTGATCCTAGTTGTCTAATAGTAAAGAACATGTGCTAGCGTCATAAAATTTTACATTAATAAATATATCAACAATTTTGTAGCCTAACTGTAATTTTAGCTGCAGCTGCCAATAAATCTGTAGAACCACGTGACTGGATATTAAATGTCACAGGGTCTCATTTGTTAGTTTTCCTAATGCAGTCGATTAAATTAATCTTATTTGCCTCTTTGGTTCCATGCTTGAAATTTCGGATTTTACACAAAAAATCTGGTGAACAATAAAAGCAGGTTGTCCTCGCTGCCCAATGGCTTTTAAACATCTGTTTACACTGCACTGGAATAGAGAGGATATCCAGCTGCCTTGTGTCATTTCTCCATAAAACCTCAAGCCTCATGCCAATTGTTTTTTGGCCACAACCCCCAAGTAATGTGCTTTTTTCCCTATTAGAACTGCACTGACATGATAGAACTTGCTGTAATCACCACACTTGGGGGCATTTGGTTCGTGTTTTCACTGAAGCGTTGTAATGGAAAATGGGCTGTTGTCCAAAAAATGGCTTGATTCATCTTATTGGACAGCAGTGGTGTTTGGTGTTCTTGAGTAGCGTTAAACCTTTGGAAAAAAAACATCAGCAGCAGCAAAGTGTTTGAAGTTAAGAAATCCATTCAATTTCGCAACTTCAAATTCATGTGCCTGTCATGTACGAGCCTTAAGGGGAGCCATTCACAAGGACCCTGTACACTTTAAAAACTGTTAGCACTCTTCGAGACAAAAGAGAAGCTAAGGTGTATGAGCAAGATGTTTAGGGTACAGTTGAAAGCCAATGATGATAAGAGTAAAGTAAGATAAACTATAAGATATCTTTATCTTCCAAGGATCCTCCTTTCATCATTTCAGCGTACGGCTTTGGCTTGCATTGACAGATAAGGGTCCATAATCTGGGGTCCTCACTGAGACACAAAGAAGAGCGATTTCAGAGTAAAAACAGAAAGCTTTCTCTGGTGTCATAGTTAAAATGCCTCTCCCCAGTTCATAACCTTAAACAGAAATGGGTCCAGAGCATTTCGGACAGACAAGAAGAATTAACATTCTTAATGATCCACGCTCGATTGAATTTTTCCTGGCCAGTAAAATCTCGAGACGCTTTGATGCATCACTGTTTGACACCAACACTTCAAAAATGACTGTCTTATATCAACAGAATGGAATCAACTTCCATTTGGATCTTTACAAAGACGATAAAAATCCGGCTAGTCATGTATGCCAAGAGTCAGCTAACACTTTATTTCAAAGATTGGTGATGATTTTGTTGGCACCATCTTAAACAATGCTTCATCACACCCATGTTTTAGCGAGAGGTCTCTTTAAGATCGCTGGACAACATGCTCAAGAAAAAAAAGTATATATTTCTGGTGATGTTTAGATTCTAGCCAAGCATAAAGCATTGTGTAATCCTCACATGGTGATGGATGGACCTAAGATCAAACTGTAAGCCATCACAGCATCTGCTAAACCCCACCCAGGAATTTGTAGTTAAAAGAACACGCTACATATTTGCAATAACACCGAGCTATCTGCTTGCTCTGAGAAGCATAAAAAAAAATTCATGGGTCATACATTTGATGCAATGCTATCAGTAACTGTCAAAACCTTTCCAGGGAAGAGGTCAGGTAGACCTCCAGACGGTGCTTGTAAATGTCGAATGAGAGATATGTTGGGATTCGGATAATACTTCATTCCATGGTGTGCTAACAGCAGGGCAAATCTAATATATCTGGTCTTCCTTCCTGTACGGTATGGAAAATAGGTTCACAAATCTTCAGCATGTTTCTCTCAACTTTCATTGACGTTCAATAACGAAAGCACAGCCCATTAATATATTGAAGTATGCAGGTCACAGTCCAGCAACATACAGAATGTTACATACATACATAAAACCAATGAAATTAAAATTTTGGTGGACGTGAGTCTATCTGAGTGCGTGGAAGGATTCAAATCTCATGCCCACTGAAGTTACCAATGTGGGTACTTGAGCAAGGTCATGGCATGTGGTTGGCTTCCTGTAGCTGCTCGCGTGCAGTACAAGGAACTCTGACTCTGGCTTACAGGACAATCTCCAGATCTGCCCCTCTTACCTTCAGTCTATCTTTCCTAAATAGACTCCAACTCCATGCGCTCTAGTGATTAATGTCGCCTGGTGATTCCAACTCACCGAGGCGCTAATTTTCACTCCATTTCATTCATCACTGCTAAATAGTGGAAAAATCTTCCCAACACCATTCCTTAGACTGTCACTCAACATCTTCAAAAAACTTCTCAAAACAACTTCCACAAACACTTACTATAAAAAGGGGGGAAATGAACCAGATCTAATAATGTGCAGGTTTTGATGATACGACAGTGAAGCGTTTTTTCCACCTTAAAATTACTGACGTGTTGTTATCTCATTTGTAGGTCACTTTGGATAAATGCGTCTGCTTAATGTCCAAATGTAACCAACATTGCTCCGGGGCTGCTGTATTAACCATATGTTCTGATTACAACCATCAAGTTGGGATACATGTTAATTGCTTTGATAAAAGCGTTTCCTAAATGACTAAATGTAACGCAAATGTTAATGTAATGTGAGTTTGTAGGACATTTCAAAACCAAATGCCTTTATATAGAGGATTCTCTTACCATTACGATTATGATATCGTGGGAAGTTATGGGCATTCTAACAGAAGTCTGGCGCTGATGTTAAATGAGAAAAATTGACTTTCAAGTTGGGCATCATGGTGGCTTAGTGGTTAGCAGGTTCGCCTCTCAGCGCTCGAATTCCTGGCTCAAATCTGGGTGGAGTTTCCATGGTTTGATGGGTTGATGGATGGATGGATGGATGGATGGATGGGTTGATGGGTGAATGGAATTTTATTATTATTAAATATAAATTTATTACGGTTAAGGTCAGCGGTCTGTGCTGGACCCTGAAGCTTCTCAAAAAAAATGTATAGCTTGGTTCACCCTCATGCACATGGTGCTACAGATAACAGCCTTTCACAACATATCGACATAGCCATATTCGAAGGTTTAAATCCCAATCTGGGTGGAGTTTCCATGTCTCCAGGTTCTCTGCTTTCCTCCCACAGTCCAAAAACATGGATTCAATGTATAGTGGCTGCTCTAAGTTGCCCTATATGTGTGTTTGACTGTGTAAGTGTCTGTGCACAGCACTCAGAACTTTCTTTCCTGGATGGGCCTGGGGAATCCCACACACCCTGGTATAGGATTAAGCGGAAGATAATGAGAGAGGGAGAGATTTCTGACTAAATGGGCGAAAAATCCTAGACACACACATACATTTTGTATAAAATCTTCATGACTCAGACAGGATGTACAAATGCTACATGGCCTGATACTTTTATACTCATCTACTGCAGCTAAAAACGAGGTCATTTGTGCAATATATGGACCTCAGAAAGCACATTGGTCATGGGTTTGCTTAAACAGCAGCAGTAATGACAGAAGTGGGTTTTCAAAACTTTTGAAATAGGATGTGACAGAGAAAAAAACCCATCCGGCATAAACACATTTAATATTATGGATTCAAGACAGAGTATGAGCTAAACCAATGATCTTTTCATCAGTAAGATTTAGTACTGTGAAAAAGAAATGAAAGTGTCCTGTGTAAAGTGAGATTTATGTTCTTATGGTTGGAACCAAAAAGTTACAAGAAACCAATTCTTTTCAAGTGTGTTAAAAGCAGGTGACTCTTTGATCACTCCTTCTTCAGCTGTGAATAATTTAAGCCTCTAAATGGATTCTAGTCTCTCCTCCAGTATGAACATTAGCAATATTACTAGAATCATGCTCTGCTATTTGTCCAATATATTCACATTAAATAGTAAAGTTTCCTTTCATGATGAAGAAAAATTAATTTGTACTTTTAGAAACTCAATGAATGTAATTCTAAAGTGACTTGCAGGTATCCCAACTTGGCTAAGGTCTGAATACAGGGTTGATACAGAACCCTGCAGCAATGAGGGTTGAGGGTCTTGCTCAAGGACCCACATTGGTAACTTCAGTGGACCTGAGGTTTGAACCCCCAACCTTCTGATTGATAGTC
>JAOUQT010026244.1:0-21995 GCA_025769995.1 Xyliphius kryptos
GCCGACGCTACATTTAATTCTAAAATTCTTTCCAAGACTCCTCAAGATGTAGCTGTTCTTCAAATATGTTGAACTCCCAGTCACGGTGTGTAGATCTCGTTCGGGGACTAAAACTAAATATTAACATACTGAATATAAAGGGACAGAACCAACTATGCAAGTCCGATTGTAGAAATACAACACCAGACAAAGTATCTGCTCAAAAACATTTATTTAAAAAAATCCCAGGTTCAACTGACAGATGTTACTTGTTCCTGTGGAGAAAAAAAAAGACAAAGTTTAAGAATTGTGATCAAGCATTAACACTTTAAAAATGTAAATTGGAATCAAAAGTGACCTCTTCTTCTGGATCGTAAAGCTCATTGGAGAAGTTATCTGGGTGTGTCTCCTGTTCCTCCATTTCCTTCATCAGGGTTTCCTTATCAGACTGACCTCGAGCTGCTTTATCTCGCCTATAAAGTCGGGTTAAATATATTAATACAACAGATAACTAGATGAATCCAATTATAAATTTGTAATTGTATTATTGTATACAACTGCCTTATTTTTATCCATCAATGGCATTTAAACAAAAAGGCTGACAGAACTCAGAAGCTTTGCAATGGTGCAAGAAGCTTCTAAAATAGTGTAAACTTATGCTTTTAATGATCAATTTTAATAGTTGGCCGCTGAAAATCGACATGCAACGTAAAGATCAACTGGATTTCATAGAGAACACACTAATGACGTACCTTAGTTTGAGCACGACGGCTGCTACGATGACCATGCTGATGATGAAGAGAACAGAAAAGATCACGGGAACAAGAGTAGATTCACCACCCTGACAGAATGAACCAGTGTAACCTGGCTGACACTCGCAGCCCAGTTTCCCCTTCAGAATCACGCAGTGCCCATGGCCATTACAGAGCTTTGAACTGCAAGACTGACCCCCCATAGTGCGCGTCATCATCCCGTTGCTCTGAGAAGCACAGCCGTCTTCATCCGAGCCGTCCAGGCAATCTGGAATCTTGTCACAAAATCTGATGCTGGACAGGCACATAAATCCATCCATACAGGGCTGAGAGCCTTCAGGACACAGCTCACCCAAAATGCATTTGGTGTCATTAACAGAAATGTAACCTTGTGTACAACGACACGTGCGTCCAGCAGGGTAGGCCAAGCAGAGGTGGCTACAGCCGCCATTATTCTCAGCACACAGGTTTGATCCTGAGGAAAAATTATATTAGTCTTATACACACACAGCAGATAACGGTCAGATATCCACCATTATGGCATGAGTCCATTCTTTACAAATGCAATTCAATTACTGTACGCATGTTCGAATAAAGACTCATCTACAGAATATGCAGAGCCAGAAGCTTCTGTTATGTTGTTTAAAAGACAGCATGCCATTAAATGCATCACTCATAATAATGTTGCATCAATCTTGTTAATTTATTTATATAAAACTAAGGGTGTACAGTTCTTACCCTTCAGACTGTATTGGCTGTATGCCTTTATCTGCACGATGTTTGTCTGAACCTCAAACCATAACATTTTAGGCTGGATACCATCACTGTACCAGACCTTAGATGTACCTGCAGGCAAAAAATAAATAATAATAATTTGACCTCATTGTCTTGTATAATTGTTTACGTTTGTGTTTTCATAATTTTAAGGAACGACATGTTTTAACTAGATTTAAGCACTTGAGGCTCATTTTCAAGTTTTTCCAGCTATGGTAAATTAATGGTGATCTCAAAACTGCGATTCAGCGATAACTAATATAATCACAAACCTAGTCACACTCCACAGCAACTATGCCAAAAAAACACCACTTCCAAGTAAGTAGGAATTCTGGATTTATTGGTGTCAGTTTCACACAATTTAAATACCAACGTTCACTGCACTATTTATTTGCTTGAGCAGTTACAGCAGTATATGTTAAATTTCTTTATAATGCTACAGAATAATAAAAATACAAATTTTAATTTACAGAAGTGGTAAAACCATTTTGCATCTGGGGCAAAAAGAGCCGGTTCCTTGTGAGCAAAGCTTTTCTTTTTATCATTTTTGACGCTTTGCAATTTTTTTCTTTAAGTAAATTTACTTAGTCAAATAGTTATTTATTGTAAAGTAACTGCAGTTAGAATTTTAGGCATTTTCAAGCCGTTTTACCAAGATTCCTTCACTTTGCACGCTTGGAAAACAGAACGTTAAAGTTTAAGCATTTTCCTGGATTTCAAGCACCTGCACGAACTCTTATCTTGTAAAGACTTTGAGGCTACAGGAATGCACAATACAAAAAAAAAATAAAAAATTATGAGTTTAAACCTTGCCATCTTGCTATGAAACTCTTAAAA
Source organism: Xyliphius kryptos (assembly GCA_025769995.1). Taxonomy (NCBI): domain Eukaryota; kingdom Metazoa; phylum Chordata; class Actinopteri; order Siluriformes; family Aspredinidae; genus Xyliphius; species Xyliphius kryptos. Next base: position 2,343 of record JAOUQT010026244.1, read on the forward strand.
AAAAACACACAAAAAAACAAGGAGTAATACTTGCCATTGTGGAAGGTGGACCAGAAGAAGATATTCTCACTTCGGGCTAATGACATAATAAATGAAGGTCTGGTGTCAGGTTTGTATTCTCTAAAAGCTGATCCATCAATATTCACCGAGCAAATCAGATCAGCAGCTATAAAGGGACAGAGGGGGAAAGCATAAAGTGTTCATTTACATGCCTGTTTATTGATCATTGCTGTATTTTGTGAGGCATCTTTAGCATCAACATAAAGCAGCAAATTAAAATGAAGCAGGATTAAAAAAAAAATAATTAAAATACTAAAATGTTTGGAATAAGTATAATTTCTGTAAAATGGGTATGCAAGTCATAACAGATAACATAAAAAAAAAATACTTCTTGTCTCCGAGAGCTCTTAAAAGAACTAAAGTTAATAGTTTAAAACTTACCAACATCTGCCCAAAACAGTGTTGTTCCCTGGCTAGAAAGACTCAGAAATCTGGGTGTGCCAGTTGCCTTCCAAAGAGTCATGCGATTACGGCCATCCATCGCAGCACAGTCCACCTGTGATTCCACCTCATTACCAGACTGCACCACGGTTACGAAACATAGCCTTCCTGAAGGTGGATGCAGGGTGATTGAGGAGGTGTTTGTAAAACCCAAGTCCAGCACCTTACTAGTATATAAACCCCCTGCAGAAGTGACAAGGATCTGGGGTTTCTTGCTGCTGCTCCAGTACAAGTTGCGTGTAATCCAGTCCACAGCAAAAGCAGTCATCTTGTCTCCTGGAAGCTGCAGCACGTATCTATCAGAGCCGCCAGCAGAATTGCTCATTTGAATCAAATCCACTGATGCCTGCCTGGAATTAGTCACATACAGCAGGTCTCCAGTAACCAGGTCCAACCCTGAAACCTCACTTATCCCAGGAAAAGAATAAGCTTGGTGGTCAGGCCACTGATTTAGTCCAACCTCAGCATTCAAGTGGCCAGTAAAGATCTAACAAAAAATAAATTAAAAATGAATACCTGGATTATGTTAACTCCACAGTACATCTTACAGCACGTAATCAAAATTACGTTTCTCTCTCCATAGACGAAGAGTGAACCGCTCGGTATTACTGCGTTAATAGCCGCAGCCCTATGCATCCACGATAGTTCGCAAGTTCGTTAAGCAAGGCTTTTATACACGTGATTCTTTTAATTTGAGTGTGCTATGCTGTATTTTCTACATTATAGCACCTGAAGGTTCCACTGGATGGGCATGGGGAGCACTAATGTGACACTAGTAGAGGATTAAGCAGAAGATAACAAATGAATGCATGCATGTGTGGAGTTATACATTTTGGGTAAATAGGAATGGGAGATTTAAAAAAAAAAAAAATGTATTGACCTCAGTTAAGGACAAAACTTTGTCATATGTCAAGAGTGTAGCTTTGGCCAAAAGAGGCAACTCACCACAGTTTAAGGACATCTATCCACCAGGTAGTTAAATTTTCTCAAAAAAGTTGAAATCTTTACTAAAAGCAGTTCCAAATGTAAGTAAACCATTATATTTGATGTTATTAGTAGCTATGGGAACATGCATGCATTATTTTAAATAGTACATGGCTTGGTCTTCATGCAGGTAGATCTTGGATTTGTTTAGATTCCAAGAGGTGACTGTACCAGAAAAGGTTGGGGACCACTGCAGTAGATTTACATGGATTGAATCCCACCCCAACTGGAATTTTAGTGTTTACATACCTTAGCAAGTTTAATAGGAGTCAGAAGCAACAGGAAGGACTCAGACGAGTGTTCGGGCAAGCTACAATTGAATCCATTTTTAGCCAATAGTAGGCCAGACGGACATCGACATAACGCCCGGGAATTAGGGGTCAGCACGCACATGTGAGAACATCCGAGCTTGTCACACGGGTTTAAAGCTTTAGGTTGCATTAGAGGATGGACCACCTTTATAAAAAAAAAATAATAATTAAACCTTATATTGCATTTAAAGGTATTTCTGTAAGACTGGCTTTATAACTAGTAACACAAATACTTACTCGGACTCCATACGGCAGGCCGGGCCGTTTAAGTACAACCTTGCTGTTCTTGCCAGTAATTTTGTGAGCACTATGAATGGCTAGTCTCTGAGTGTCTGACCAGTACAGCACATCATTGAACACTGCCACGGAGAAAGGGCTGGAGGTCTCCGGCAGCTGGAGAAGCTGACATTGAAATGAAAGTAAAGCAATGTTTCACAAAAATAATTTAAAAAGCATATTTTGTGATATTATTTCACAAGCACACTGAAATGTAGAAGCCATTTCCAGAAGAATGGAAGCTTTTACACCTGCAATATGCAGTTTCTGGAACAGAACATCAAAGGATGCTTTAGTTACCTTGATATTCTCTCCATTTAGAGTGGCGGAGCCGATGCTTTTGAGTTTCTCATCTGCCCAGTAGATAAGGTTACTATTCAGATCCACAGCCAAGCCTACAGGCCAGTGCAGGTTACTATTGACTACCACCTTCACTTCAGATCCATCCATACCAGCTTGTTTGATCTTTGGTTCAATGCCCACTTCAGACCAAAACATCAGCCTGTAAAACAGTCACACAGAAGTTCATGGTTTACAAAGTAATTTGATTCATCATCTTTTCCTTAATCCTATATGAGGGCCATAGGGGGTTCCCCATGCCCAAAGGTCTTGGAAGCTGGGCAGATACACTCAGGACAGGGTGCCAATCTATTGCTGTTGACCAATTAATCTAAATGCCATAAACATTTCACTTTAGAACAGTTAACAGAACAATAATTTTTGTCATTTAAAATATAAATTTATTCCTTAAACTCAAGGTTAAATTGTAGAACATGGTTAATTCCTGAAAATTTGAAATTTCGAGTGGTTTGAACTAAATGGTATGCGTTAGCATGTCCTTAAACACAGGGATCACAATAGGAAGCCATAGGTACAGGGAGGACCTTTGTTTGCAGCAACATTCTACCTGCTGCTGGGAAACATCCCGGAACTCCAGATCCAATCTTTTTTTCCATCAAGATGAACTAACTGTCAATGATTGAAGCAACCTATTTTCACAATCAAGTTCAAATCACACTGATGTTGACATGCATGACACATAGTGGTGCATTCTGAAGCTGGCCATGCACAACGAAAATATGGTGGGACGCAAGATACAGACCATGCTACAAAGTACACATATGCAAAAAGACATTGATGTACAGACCATGTTTACTTTTCTGTCAAAAAGCTTACCCCTTTTGAGGCAGTAGCACAATTGAGCGAGGTTCCTCCAGTCCTTTGTCCAAAATCACAATAAAGTTCTGAGGCTTCACAACACCGTTACCAATCCTTACAGCCAAAATCTGTCCTGCTACTCCATCCACCCAATACAGGTTCTCTGCAAGCCAGTCTACAGCAATCGCATCAGATTTCACACCTGTTGTGGGGAAAAGGGCTTCATTATGCAAAACTAAACATTAAATACATCAAATATGAAGTCTGCAAAACTATATGCAGTGCTTAATGCTGATGGTGTTTTCTCTTTGATAAGGATACTTTTATTAACCTTGCAAATGGATAGACCAAAATGAAATGGATTTGATTATACATGTTTGAGGCCCCTAGACTCATTATCCATATTACTCAAATGGAATTCTAGCTCCTGAAGCAGAAGAGGAGTAAAATTTGTCACATAGTAAATACAAATATTTTGGGCAAAAAGGATGAAGATGAAACTTTAGAGTTAAAGATTGTAATAATAATAGAGTAAAACTTATTTTTTGTGTTTTTCTTGGGAAAAAAAAAATAAATTTCTGGAGACCAAAAAACCACATCTGGTAAACTGCCCACTATTTCAGACCCTGCAAAGCTGTGTCTCTCAAGCAACAGCTTATTAGCTATTGTCTCTCTCTTTCTGCAATATGGTATTTAAACATAAATCAGGCAAGTCACTTGGACAAGAGAATATCAACATCAATAACTAGTCAGGTTATTATTATTATTTTTTTTAAATAAATGAAAAAGTAATACATAAATGGTGAGAGAGCAGGAGAAGAAGAATGGGAAAAATCAGGATCATGACAAAGGTGACAAGCAGGACACCTTTAACAAGTGTTTTGATGATGCTCTTTTCTCCATGGACTGCATATTTGATGCTTTCTTCTTGCAGACAGACCCAGTAAACCCTTTGTCTCCTCCAGTCATAATCTAGTGAGAAGATGGGTTTTTGGCCTCGGGGCAGAAGAACTTTAAGGTTGTTGCTCCGCAATCCCATCAAAAGCACCTCATACTGCACAGATGCCAAAAGACTGGGTTCATCTGCACACAAAAATTAAATAAGCAGGAGCACAAAGAAAAACACAAGTTAGCATTGGATGCAAAATGAAAAGAAAAAAGGCAAACAAACTAAATCAGCAACCAATGCATGACTGATAAGATGATTAATAAAGCTTAAAACAAATGCACAAAATCACCTGGGGCTTTGCAGCTGCTGCTGTCCGGCTCCAGTATAAAGCCAGGATGGCAGCGGCATGTAAAAGAACCAAAAGTATTCATGCACATCTGGCTACATGCAGGTGGCTGAACTTCACACTCATCAACATCTGCACAGGAGAAACCATCAGCCTGCAGCTTGAAGCCTGGGCGACATCCACACCTCTAAAAAGATCAAAGCACAGAATTTGAAAAAAGTATGACCTCTGAAATAAATTGTAAATGCCATTAGAAGCATTTATATGGCTAATGCAGAGCAACTGTAAAAGGTATGATGTTTTATTTGCAATATTATGACATTTAATGAATATGTAATTGTATTTTCAAGTGATGCCCTGCAACATATAACATATTCATTTGGTTATTAAAATAATAAACTAAATTTTAAATGAAAACCTTGATTAGCCAAACCAAACATGATAGTTTTTAATACAATCTAAAAGCTTAAACCTGTTTACCTCAATGCCATGAATATTAAGTACACAGGTTTAAATAGACAAGGGAGTGACAGCAGATATGCGAGCAAGCGCAGACTTCTTAAATCAGAGGAGGAACCAGGAAAGAGTGAGGTAGCAGATTGAAATACTTAAAATTAATTTAAAAAGGCTTTAATTATTTAAATATGCTTTCTTAATCTGCCACAAGTTCACCATTTCCTGCTGTCTAACCATTTTTAAATCCCTACACATAGAGATGTGACCTCACATGCCTCACCACCCCAAAATGTAACCACAGGAACTGACCACTTCAGCTGGTGTGCTGATACAGAAGTGCTGGCATGGAGGTCTCTGTGGATTTGAGCAGTTATCTCTGAGACATCCAGGACCTTCGTCAGAGCCATCCACACAATCACTGATGCCATTACACACCAGACCCGGGTCCAAACACTTTTCAGTGCCACACTGGAATTGATGAGGAGAGCAGTCACCTAACAAAATAAAAGTACAAATGTTTATATGCTCAAGAAAATTAATACACAAAATAATTCAACTGAAAACACTCACATCCTTCTTCATCACTGTGGTCTCTACAGTCCTCTATACCGTCGCACCTCCAAGATGTAGGGATGCACTGATTTTTAGATGCGCAAATCCATTGGAATGATCCACACTGTACAGGTGATCGCTTGCAGTTCTACAATAAATGCAGTAAAACCACAAAATTAAGCGTTAAACTACTTAATGAACCATTTGATGCATAATCCCATGGCTAACACTTCTACGTGTACAGAACTGCATCATACCCATTGGATTATATTCAAATCTCACAACTTTACATTTAAGGCTACTAAAAATGACCACACCTGTTCATCAAATCCATCCATGCAGTCCTTCTGTCCATCACAAAACCATACTTCCTGTAAGCACACGTGAGTATTCGGGCATCTCTGCTCCACGGGACAGTGGGGAGGTTTACGACAGTTCTTTTCGTCAGAATGATCATGACAGTCTGCATGGCCGTCACAGAAGACGCTGGTGGATACACACTGACCACTTGCACACTGAAACTCTCCACGTAAACATGGCTCTTTGGCTGTAAAAACAGAATTCTGCAGGTCAGAATACGTTTTCACGACAATATACCGTGCAGTTTTTACCAAATTACTGCTTTTAATCTTTCCTCTATGCAAACATCATTTAACCCTGCGATAAACCTATAGGGGTTACAAATCTAACATGCAAGTGAGCCCTCATATCCATGAAAGCCCATCTAGAACCGAGTTGGATTACTTTAATTTAAATATCTTAAAATTCACATGAAAATTAAACTTTGCGATCTTGGTTTCTCACACAGTTACGGTATATTGGTTCACCTACTTAACAGGTCACGTCAAACACCTGGGCAACTGCACAGATGACTCATGTCTGGCTGCACAGGGTGTTCTCCAGGGGTCTGTGCTAAGACCACTGCATTTTAATATTTATAATTCTGCCCCTTAGTGGCACCAGCATGGATTGAACTGATGACCCCCAGCTTTACATTAGCTTTAAACCATATGGCCATTACTACACCCCCATTCCCCTACGCACCCACCCACCCACCACCAAGTGCATGTCAAATTGTGGCTGCGTGCTACTTCCTTCTGCTAAATGCCCATATGACTGAGCAGCTCATCACTGGCACCAAGTCTGTAGTCCATTCTCTCACCAAAACAATTCTTATTGTTGCTGATACCAGTCAATGCATGTTCCATAGTTCCAACAACCAAGGTCTGTCTTTTTTTCTTTGCATTATTATTTTTGTCATGCATTTATTTCTGTTTTTTTTTAATGTATCCATATGTTAAGTGTCCTTGGGTATTGTGAAAGGTGCTATACAAGTGGAAAACATAACACTGCAACTTAAAGAAATGACAAACGTAAAAGTAAAGATGTTTGTATAAGGCTACAGTTTTTCAACTACGCATATATAAATATATATTTTAATTCATGTCATGTCTTACCAGCATGTGCTAGAGACCAACTAAAATATATGGATCGTAACTTCATGTCTACTGTGCGAAGGAGAAAAAATGCCAATAGAACATCCTATATTAATCCAGCCCATTCCCGTAAATAAATAAAAATCTGATTTTGGTTTACAGAGCATACCATCAGGAAAGGAGATCAATAAACTGCCTTACCACAGCCAGTCTCGTCTGTGCCATCCATGCAGTCTCGTTCTCCATCACAGATGAAGTTTTCAGGAATGCAACGACTTTTGTCGTCACACTGGTGGCTACAAGACTCCGAACGCTTGAAACAGTCGAGCTCATCAGAACGGTCCTGGCACTGAGGAGTTCCATCACACACCTCGTTTTTGTCAATGCACATTTTTCCATGAGCACACTGAAACTGGCCTGCAAAACACAGATTTTAAAGATTTACATGACAGCACAAACCGCCAAAGAACAAAACTTTTAATTTAACCATTTATGTAGAGCATGCCAATCAAAATCTATATGATGCACATTTGCCTAAATTCCAATTTTTTATTTTTTTCAAAACAGTACCTTTTTTGCATTGTCGTTCACAGTCCTTCTCATCCGATCCGTCCTTGCAGTCTTTTTCACCATCACACACGTGGCTGTAAAGAATACATTCACTTCCATCCCTGCATGCTTTAAAACCAAAGCGGCATCTTAAAGGCGAGGAGCCAGCCGCTGTAGTGTCTCCTTTATCTGCAAAACATTCAGAACCGTGGTTTAAATAAGTTCTGTACATTAATTACAACATTAAAAAAAAAAAAAAAAAAAAAAAGACAAACAAACTTACTGCAATTTTTCTCATCCGATCCATCCTTACAGTCCGCTTTGCCATCACAAAACTGTCCCCTAGTGAGGCACACTGTCCCCTCATCACAGGACAATGAAGAGGAGCAAGGACACTGCAACTCGTCTGAACCATCAGGACAGTCGGTCTGACCATTGCACACCAGGTTCAGATCAATACATTGCCTTCTGTTCTTGCACAGGAACTGACCTACACACGTAAAGACTAGTTAAAAAAGAAATCCCATTTAGGACTGAGAATATGTTGTGTATTTATACATTACCTGGGTCTGTGCATGCCTTTAAACAATGGAGCTCATCAAACCCATTAGGACAATCAAACGTCCCATCACACAACTGAAACGGATTGATGCACAGCGCAGAGCTTCCACACATTACTAAAGGACTTTTACACTTTAAGGGAGAATAGGGATTTTCTGAAGGAGCTGCAGTAGCTGGAGCTGTAAAGATAAAAAACATTTTATTTATAATTATTATTTCACAAAGGAATTACAAACTGTAACAGAACCATGACTGTCAAAGCATTCAGAATTAAATCAAAAAACCATTATTGATCCCCGGGGAAAATTGCAGATGTTAGTTGCTCGAGTTGTAAAAAGGTACAAAGAATATATAAGAATAAAGAGGCTGAGGAGGAAAATACAAAAAAATATTGCATGACTGATGTATACAAATATATACAGTTCTACATAATGCTATTGCACATAAATTACAATACACATGAGGGGTTTGATGAGTTCAGAATGCTTCCTTAATGTGAGGGTGAAGAAAAGTCACAAAAGCAATAAGCCTTCAAGTATCATTATAGTTTTTAGTACTACTATAAAACTGGTAGTTGCAGTCCTTAAATCTGATTGGCTGAGCCGATCGTTTAGCCATGACATTCCCAATAACCAACACCCCTGACCGCTTTACATTTAAATTATCAAATGCACTATATGAAACCTTGTTCAACCAAACTTAAATAGCATTTTGTAATTTGATAAAGAAACCATTAATCTTTTACTAGTCAGGGTTCATTTTTCCAAAAAAAAAACAAAAAACAAAAAAAAAAGGGCTGATGTCGCAGAACAAGAGTTTATTAGTGATTTTGCCTTCAGTCAACCCATTTATGGGTCCTGTTATTGTGAACAAACCATGGGACCAACAACACCCTCTTTCCGGTGGTTTCATCACAATAATGCACGCCCCTTATTGCTTTAATAAGCAGATGGTTACACCACATGATGTATATGCAATGCAACCAGCATTGTGGACACCCCCACCTCTAACTGCCTGGAGAAGAGGAGGATTTACCCCCTTGGTCCTGGTAATATACAGCCTATATAAGCCTTGTTTCAAATAATTACCACCAATTTCGCAGTCGTACTTACAGCAGCCGGCTTCATCCGTTCCATCGGCACAGTCCTTCTCCCCGTCACACAGGAAGTTGTCCGGAATGCAGCGGGTTTTGTTGTCACAGTGATGGCTACAGCCTTTAGCTTGTGCAAAGCAGTTCAGCTCATCAGAGCGATCCTGACACTGAGAAGTCCCATCACACACTTCCTTCTTGTCGATGCACATTCTGCCATGAGCACAATGGAACTGGTCTATGTAGGAGAGAGAGGACAAATGTAATTTACTACAAGTTTTTTTTGGTTTATATGGTTTTGGCTAAAGTAGATAACGTGGATTTTACCTGGTGTACATTGACGCTGACACTCGCCTTCATCAGAACCATCTTTACAGTCAGGCTCCCCATCACACACATGATTGAAGAGCACACACTCACTTTCATCCTTACAGAGCCACCAGCCCAGTCGGCACTTCAGTGGAGCGGCTTGATTTGGCTTTGTGAGAACAGGGGGGCAGTTCAGCTCATCTGAACCGTCACCGCAATCCGAACGCCCATTACAGACCAGAAGTCTTTCAATACACTTTTTCCTGTCCTTACAAAGGAAGTTATCTAAATTTAGGAAGAACAAAAATAACATTTATTATTTATGAATGGTTTGAATCACACTTTAAAAGATGAAACCTAAAATCCCAGCTCTGGATAAGATACAGGCTCCAGAGCAAAGATTAAATAGGAAGGAGGAGCAGAGTTTTGAGCTCGAAAGTGACTCGGACTACAAATACTGCCTGGAGGGGCTCCCTCATCCTTATGTGCCAGACTAAACTGAATGCAACTGAAGGTTGTCCATAGAGCTCATACTGTAATGCAAAATTGGCTTGAATTTTTCCCAAATTAACACCAAGGTGCAATGCAGAGCCTGCGACACCATACCACATGTTCTGGTTACGTCGCAAATTAAAAACATTTTGGGATTTTATATGTTCACTCTCCAAAGTTTGACATAAATATAATTCGGTGCCTCCTACTGGCCACCTTCGGTATCAGACACCTGCGGGAAACACCATAGCCCTGTTACTAACAAGATGAAGTTTTAGTTGAAAACTTGTTCTCCACCCTCTCAATCCCTTTGGTTGAAGGACAGACCACACTTCCAGAGCCCTAAAAAAGTTTACTCTGAGGGGCTCTACAGATAGTTTTAAGGGGTTAACGCATTAACTAAAAAACATTTCATTAAAACAACTTTAGTTAACAGAGTTTAGAAGGAGACAAAAATAAAGAAAAAGTTAATTGACTTAATTCTTGCCCACCCCATCTTCTCTTTCTTTATTCATTTAATTATTTTTTTGTTTTGGTTTACAGGGTTGTCTTATACCTTACAGTACATATTGATCTGTAAAGCTTGATTTTGCTGGATATTAACCGTAACCAGCTACAGTGCATCGTCAAAACATGCACATTACTTAAACTCGCTGCCTTTTTTTAAATGTATAAAAAGTGTCTGTGAAGGGTGTGTTTTGAGGAATTTCTTGAAGAAATGGAGTGAGAATTGGCGCTTCGTTGAGTTAGAATCACCTGCAACATTCATCACTAGAGTGCACTGAACGAGTCTGGGTGCATTTAGGAAAGATGGATTAAAGGTAAGGGGGGGGGCAGATCCAAAGATTAGTGACTAATGTTTACAAATTTAAGGTAGTACTGTAAATATAATTACTATTAAAATAAGTAATTTTTTTTAGAGACAAATACCTCTTGAGCATCTTGGAACGCAGGCTTCTTCATCAAAGCCATCTGGACAATCACGCTTTCCATCGCACACCTGACTGCTGGAAATGCACAGCTTTCCTCCTCTACACAATAAGGATGGGCTCTCACAGCTTTTGAGCTGGGTAGGGTAGCCTGGAACACAATTTGCACAAGCTCAGTTAGGCAAATCCTCTTTACTACATGGCCTTAGTCTTTCCAATTCATTAACAAACATGATCGTTAGAAAAAGTCCATTATTAAAGGCTTTTAAATAAGTCACACTTCGTGACATAAAGCGTTACCACAGTCTGCTTCATCAGTGCCATCGACACAGTCGGTCTCTCCATCACATAAGAAGCCCTCAGGAATGCAGCGGGTCTTATTGTCACAGCTGTGGCTGCAGGTCTTCGTCCGTGTAAAACAATTTATTTCATCAGAGCGATCCTGACAATGCGGTTTATTGTCACACACCAGTTTGGCATCAATGCACTTTTTTCCGTGAGCACACATAAATTCCCCTGTGTTGCAGAAACAGGTTACCAATGACTAGAACAGTAAAAAAATATATACAAATAAATAACCAAGTTGATTAAGGCCTTATTCTTACCGGCTTTACAAATACTATCGCAGTCCTCTTCATCAGATCCATCCTTACAATCAACTTCCCCATCACAAACATGACTATACAGGATACAATCACTGCCATCTTTGCAGGACTTGGAACCTAAACGGCACTTTAAAGCCGTTTCTGATGTATACACAGCCACGGTAGGACAATTAACCTCATCGGATCCATCGGTGCAGTGCAATCGTCCATCACAGACCAAATTTCTTCTGATGCAACTCCGTCTGTCCTTACACAGGAAATCATCTGAGAGGCAAAATTAGGAGGAGTACTTTTATTTAAAGTACTTTAGAAGTAATAAGTTTGACAGCACTTTTTGAAAACCCAAGGACCCTTACAAATGATAAAAATAAAACAAAATAAATAAAAATGCAAACACATGACAGAGGGGGTGAGGTGAAGTATTGTGAGGAGGGTTCTAAAGGAGCAGATGCAGAGCTTGAGGTAGGAGCATGACAAGTTTGGTGCCATCAAAGGTCTACCATAAACTGATCGATTTGAATTTCGGGACCACTAGGAGGACAGTAGGGTTAGAGTGTTTGACTTGAGGTATAGGGATTCTTCAAATTCTTATAATTGGCTTGTTTGCATCCATGGCATTCAGTGCCTGAAGGGTCACTGCAAATTTAAAACGGTTTCTCAAAGTAACTACCTTGATATTGACAACGCCGAAGGCAGGGTCGCTCATCAGAGCCATCAGCACAGTCCTTTCTTCCATCACAGAGCTGTTGCAGGGAGATGCACTGTGCTGTTGCGAGGCAGGGAATGGATGGAGTTCTGCAGTGCGAATTAGTGGGATTACCTGGAGGAGGGAGGGGATTTCTAAAGTTAATGAAGAACTTGTAAAACCAAGTTTTAGTAATTTAGCAGACGCTTTTATCCAAAGCGACTTACAAGTATCCCAACTTGGTTGGGGTCAGAACACAGGGTTGAAACAGGACCCTGGAGCAATGAGGGTTAAGGGTCTTGCTCAAGGACCCACATTGGTAACTTCAGTGGACCTGAGATTTGAACCCCCAACCTTGTGATTGATAGTCCAACACTAACCACTGAGCTACCCCTCCCTCACTCCCTACCACTCCCACATGTGGGACTAGAACCAAATAAAACACCTCCGCCCCTCGGCACCTCTCACAGATTAAAATAAGAACGTCTGACTTTGAACGTCGAGTCGTTGCTACAGGATCTAATCAGTGTGGTATTTTTATTCGAGCACTTTGCTGAAGCGGTGACTCAGTAAACGCAGACAGCTGGTGGATCTCGGCTGCGAGTTTGCGTTTGCGTCGGCAGCTGCTGAACAAACAGGCTGCACAGAGTTTCTCAGTTACAGAGTTTGCGGTTAAGTGCTTCTTGTTTTATTTGCTCTGGATGCTTGTTCTCATTTGGAGTAGTTGACAGGAGTGCAGGACTTGTTTTATGTCCTTCCACTTTAAGGTAATGCTGCTTTACCCATTAGCACCTAATTACTGTCCTTTTGGAAGCAGCATGTCTGTCTCTTCTCCCTGAAAGGTTCTGTTGATCTAATTTTAACAGACAAACCATCTGATGGCACTTTTCCACCTGGCGCCGGTGCAGAGCTGAATCTGGTCTGTTCTATACAAACAGATATTTTGGAATCCAAATTTTTATATAAACTATTTCTGTAAATTCCAAAAAAAATGAATGATCCAAACTTACTGGTGACTTTGTGATTGTCTTATTGTTATCAGTCTGTTGTCCATCGTTTTCATACCTTGTGAGACCTCTTTAAACTGTTCTCCGATAATCCGATGGAGCAGTTGCAGGAACATTGACGCGGTAATGTGTGGTGTACTACGCCTTGTAGATGTAACAGTATTTATCTGTTTCTGCGTTTTGTGTTGGATGAATTGTGTAATTATCTCAATGTTTAGGATTGACCCCTTCTTATTGTCTTCTTTTATAGGTGAAAGGTCACATCTGTGTGATTCCATCCCAGGCACCATGGAGCCAGACGTGATCCGCCTGTACTCCTCCTCTCCTCCTCCTCTGGAGGACAGTGGTGTTGTGGATGAGGACGATGACTTCAGAGACTTCACGGAATTCGAGACTCCCACCACCTTCAATCATCTCCAGGCCTTAAACGCGACCTCGCCCCCAGAAATGATCGGTAACGGACGCATCGTCGGAATCCACCCCCCTGCCATTTCCAACGGCAGCTCCAGCGTCGGCGTCACGGTGCTGAAGAAGGTGACCGATCCTACACTCAGTGGTTTCACAAACATTTCTGAAAACTCAAGGACCGATTCCGTCGACTGCAACTGTGGCGGAGGACGCGACGGGGCGCTGACGAATGGCTTTGCGCCTCAAGACTTTGGAAAGAAAAGTCCTTTCTCATCCCACAGACACAGGGAACGTGATCCCGATGCAATTATTTCTGACCATAACCAGGACTTTGCGAATTTTGCTGCCTTTTCCGATGCTGACCTGCCCAGTCATGTCGACGGTGGTGCAAACTGGGAAAATTTAATCCTGAAACAAGACAGCCAATCACATTGTGAAGAGAGCATATCTAACATGGCGGTGGACAATGATCAGAGCGGTACAGGGTTTTCCTCCTTTGCAGAGGCTTCTGAGGGCCTCAGTAATGGAGACTGGGGTTTGCACAATAACACAAGACAAAGGAAGCAGAAGTCTGATGAACTTCAGAACTCAAATCCAGCTGAGTCACTAGACACAGAGAAACCTCCAGCCCAAAATGGCGTGGCGTTGGAGGGTTTGGAGGGCAAGGATAAGCGGGTGAACAGGGTCTCCCCCATCTCAGTGGAGGACAGGGGTAGCAGTAGCGAACCCACAGAGGAGAAGGGGTCTGAAAATGACACTGAAACAGAGACAGAAACCGAGACCTCGTTTGGTCGGCCCCTGTCCACTGAGGCGCTGGAGGAATTTGGGGATTTTAGCACGACTGGGTCCGTTCCTTCACCTCCTCTGCAGGAGGACACCGCAACTCCAGCCGATCATAGCCAGCTGGTGGAGGACGAAGAGGATTTTGCAGATTTTGGTGATTTTGGGGAGGCAACCTCGTTTAGTGGGGTCGGCTTTGCGGATTTTGACCAGCAGGAGGCAGTTGTGCAGGTAGAAGCTAAAGGTGATCCAGAAACAGCTTGTGCTGAGGAGGAGGAGGAGTTTGGCGATTTTGATACACATGGACCATCAAGCACTGTAGCGCGGGAAGAGAAAGGTTCAAGTTTTTCCAATTTTCCTGGCAGTGACAGTTTTGCGGACTTTACCTCGGCATCCGCCGATGGACCTGCTGAGGGTAGCGACGGCTGGCAGGCGTTCGGTCAACCCCACTCCAACGAGGAGATGGGGGATTCGTGGGCAGCATTTGGTCAGGATCAGGGCTCTGCATTTTCAGAGCTGACTGACAACTGGCACGAGAGCCAGTCACTTACAGTGATGACGCCCCCTAAAGACAACAGTGATAAGTGCAACCAAGACAGTATAACGGTATTATACTATAATGATCTTACTATCTCTCTGCCTTATATTTATAAATGCTTTACTAAATATTAACTTTGTTAGTGTGTGGACCCTCAACCAGGATTGTGTTTACATTAAATAGCATATTCAGTTTTGTTCCTCACTGTCGCACTCGCACACATTTATTTTATTTGGGTCCACACTTTGTTGACGTACACGCTGTGCATTCTCCTTAGCTTTCGTACTCAACAGTCTCGTGATTATTTGAGTCCACCCACATCTTTAATTATTGTATGTAAAATCTAGAGACTGTTATATCTCTAAGTATCAGGGGGATCAGCAGAATAGAGTAACGTAAACCAGTTACCAACAATCATGCCACTGTCAAAATCACTGATCATATACATTACACTGCTTTAAATGTACAAAGAATAACAATTAAAAAAATATTTTAAGTAATCAAGAACATTAACTGTTTAAAACCAGGCAAAACTGCAGGAGGAAATCTGAGAAGGGGCAGAAGGTTGCATTTTTGGCCTTTGGAATGTGGGCAGACAGGACTGTCCACCCACTCAACAGAGCACAGCACTGATTAGGCAGAAACACACCAGCTTTCCTGAAAAGCATACACACACACACACACACACACACACACACACACACACACACATTCTAAAACCCCTGCTAATGATTGAATTGCTAATGTACTTATTAAATTTATTATTTTATGAATAACTATTAAATTGTGTTGAGCTTTGTATGCACGTCTCTAAAAAGGGCAGGTTTTATTGTATTTGTGTCAACATGAGCTTCGTAATACGTTGCACCTGCATAATCATTTGCATATTAGAGATCCGTACGGACAATAACATGATTCTGTGTAAGCTGGGGAAATCTATAATTCAGTTAAGTCCACTGTTGCTTTGTTATGGAAATGGACCCACAAATAATGTTCATCCATAAATCATTCCTGCCTTCCTGCTGCTTATTTTCTACCGTAGGCATCACTACTCAGCTGCTTGGAGAAGCTTTTCTCATCCAGTTTTCCTGAGCCGTCGACGTCTCTGCTGGAGGAGGACGTCCCTCCGCTGAAATATTTCCTCCAGCCTTCGGACAGGTCAGAAAGACGAGGACACTTCTATTCAAAACAACTTAAAAAACAACACAAGTCAGTAGTTCAGGAACAACCAACTACACTGTAGTATCATGAAAACCTGTGCATTACTCAATCTGCTGCCTATTATTTTCCCTCCTCTCTTTTATAACAAGTGTTTGTATCAGAGGTTTGTTTTGAGAAGTTTCTTTCTTCTTTGAGGAGTCAAACATTTTCTGTATTTTTTTTTACCAGTTTTGCAAACACTGCAAGCAGGGATTTTGGGCCATTCCTCCACACAGATCTCCAGATCAGCCAGGGTTCTGGGCTGTCGTTGAGAAACACGGGAGTTTAGGCTCCCTAAAAAAGATTTTCTATAGGGTTTGGTTCTGGAGAACTACACTAAACTAATCTCCTTGATGTGCTTCTTATGGAGCCGCTCCTTGGTTGTCCTGGCTGTGTGCTGTTTGGTCATTGTCATGTTGGACCTCAACCATGACCCATCTTCAATGCTCTTACTGAGAGAAAGAGGTTGTTCCCCAAAATCTGGCCATACATAGCCCCGGTCATCCTCTCCTCATCCAGTTGTCCTGTCCCATGTGCAGAAAAACGCAACCAAAGCATGATGCGTCCACCGCCATGCTTCACAGTAGGGATGGTGTTTTTGGGATGGTAATCATTCTTTGTCCTCCAAACACGACGAATAGAATTAAGGCCAAAAAGTTGTGTTTTGGTCTCATCTGACCATGAAACACACCTCTTCCACAGAAACTTGTTATAAAAGAGAATTCTCAGAATTTTGTCATCCCTGAGCAATTTCTCAGCATTTGTTTTTCAAAATAAAGAAAATGACTGAATCCTCTGTTAAACGTTTTATTATTTGGGTGTGATTGCAACATTGCATTAGTTGTCTAAATACTGCCAACCTTTAAGTCTTCTCTCTAATGAGAAATACATATTGCGACTCTGTTTCTCTAATTCAGTAATTGAAGTGATTTTTAAGAGCTATCTTGCTTTTTCTGTTCTTCAGGCCTTTGCAGGATGTGTGGCAGCTTCTGCAGGACATCCACAATGCTCTTGGGCTGCGACACCAGTGGGGCGGCTCCCACTGTAACAAAGCTCTGCTCTGCTCTCTGGGCATCGACACCCGAAACATTGTAAGTGAGATATGGATGAAGGGGAAGTTAATTGGTAGCAAACATCTCAGAGTTGACCTGGTGTTCTCATGAAGTCTTGTCCACTCAGTTGTTCACAGGTCAGAAAAAACAGCCCGTCATTGTTCCGATGTTCGCCGCCAGTCTGGTGAGAGCAGCTGTTGATTCATCAAGCTTTGATTCATCTGAATCTTTTTTTCTCCGAGTTACAATCTGTTTTTGTGAACTTGTAGGGGATGCTGGAGCCCACTAAAGAGCCGGTCAAGCCCGTCTCTGCTGCTGAGATGATTGCCTCTATTGCACAGTCACCTCCTGTTGTGACGGAGATGAGCCCCTGTCCCTCTGACTCAGCACAGGTTTGAGATATAAATTCATTTTTCACCTGTCTCATGTCTTTTAATGTATGACCATCTTATTATTTAATTCTTTACAGGAATCTCTTCCTCCAGTGCAGTTTGACTGGAGCAGCAGTGGCCTCACAAACCCTCTAGATGGTATGTCCCTCATGCTCGGCTGTGTCCGCATACTTATCCCGGTCCTTGTAATCTTATCAAATTCCTTCGCTGCTGTTTTGGAAAACTGTCTGCAGCTGTATGTTGGACTAAGAACCATTAGCTAACTGCTTACAATGTTAATTAACATGGTATAGTGTTTGTTTTGCCAAAAGCGTAATTCTAATTATATAACTGTTTTCAAAGTCACCCAAAATTGTGCAAAGCTGGTTGTAGAATGTCTGCAAAGTTTGTTAGACTTGTATACTTAATTAAGCTGTTTAGATCGTTGTGATGTCAGAGTTGTTTGTCAATTTCATTTATTTATTTTTTACATTAAAAGCTTTTTGTAACAAAGCTGCAGATCACTTCTCTAAACTCTGTTATTCTTTATGTTTTTAAACGTAACCATCTGCTGCTGTAGATGTACATTAATGAAAGTATCAGATTAAGCAGCTTTAAAACAAGCTTTGGGTGACTTTTCTTTTGGCTCTTGTGATTTCAGTGTTTGTCAGATAACCAGCTTCAAGTGAACTAATCCCTTAACCGTTTCTAACACTGACGTGCATGTGTATATCCTTTCTTCTTTATCTGTCTGTCTTTTCCCCTCTCCGTCCGTCTCTGTTTCTTTGTCCCGCACTCCGAAGCGAGTGGAGGGTCGTCCCTGCTGAATCTGGATTTTTTTGGCCCGGTGGACGAGTCGCCGTCCAGCTGTACCACCTCGATACCAGGTCAGATGATGTCACAGCTGTGCCTGGTGTTTGATGCCGCCTTTAGTGCTTCTCTTATTTCTCTGCATTTTTAATATTTTAAACATGTGTTTATTAATGGGGTTAAAGTTACAAACCACCCTTTTCAGATAAGACACTTTATAACAATTATATTGTGTGTGTAGGTGTTGATCCTGAACTGTATGAGCTGACACAGGCTAAACTCGAGGAGAGCGGTGGGGGCAGCAAGGTGGCCGATGCGTTTGCTCGACTCATGTCCACAGTGGAGAAAACCAACACCTCCACCAGGTGAGACTTAACACTGCACTACACTGTTCACACAGCAGGGGGCAAATGCTTTATAATGGTGTATATACATACCACTGCACAGTTTTCAAAAAATCTGCGCCTCTACGTGTCTGACGTCCATTCCATTTCAGTGTCAGTTGAATTCCAACCCGAGTTCACCTCATTCTACTTACAGTGCTTCTGATTATGTGGTCACCTGAACCAAATCTTATTTAATGAGAAACGAAAAAAACTCTTGCCAAACTTGATGGCAAAACAAGTACTGGGAATCGCTCAAAAGTAAGTAAATAAATTGGAGTAAATAAATCACTATTAAGCATGCCAAACAATATGAAAAGGAAAGTCTTGAGGGAGGAAAATTAGAGCTCATTTCAGGCTTTATTAGCAGAGTCTCAGGATACAGTGAGTCATGGTGATCTGGGGATGAGGCTGGAATTTGGCAGGTTCTTCTTTGTAAAGGACGTATGTATCAAGCCACATACAAGGTTAGCCTTGAAAAACACCTGCTTCCTTCTACTCTGCCAATGTTCCCCCAACTCTGAGGACTGGTTTTTCCAGCCGGACAACGTTCCATGCCACACAGCGAGGTCAATCAATGTGTGGATGAAGGAGCACCAGATCAAGACCCTGCCATGACCAGCCCAATCTCCAGACCTGAACACCATTAAAAACCTCGGGGATGTAATCAGGAGGACGATGGATACTCAGAAGCCATCAAACTACTGCTTGAATTTTTTTGCACCAGGATTGGCATAAGGTCACCCAAAAGAGACTGATGGAGAACATGCCAGGACTGTTCATGAACGCTGGAATTTAAAAATCATGCTTATTCCACCATATTCTGGTTTCTGAACTCTTCTTGCTTTAAAAACAGTATTATTGTTACTAAATGAATAGGAACTTTTGTTTGCAAAAGATCTGAGATATGAAAGGACTGCAGCTTTTTCTCATTTTGTGCAAATAAATATGAAACCTTTTGCTTGTCAGTGGCTT
>JAOUQT010026245.1:0-11593 GCA_025769995.1 Xyliphius kryptos
CCTGCAGAAGCACTCCTTTATAGGGGGGTCTTGCTAAGTGCCTCTCATTTCTACCTGTTGTCTGTTCCATTCGCACAGCAAGTAAAATTGATTCACAATTAGTGTTGCTTCCTAACTGGACAGGTTGGTTTCACAGAGTGGTTTCCAGTGTGGTTGACTTTGAGTTACATTGTGTTGTTTAAGTGTTCCCTTTATTTTTTGAGCAGTATAAGTTTATATTTAATATTTAGTCTCATCTCATTATTCTCTACTTAATCCTATATTAGGGTTATGGGAGGGGTTCCTCATGCCCAAATAGGGGAAAACATCCATCGCCGGTCACACTCACTCACACAGACAGACATCATATACAGGCTATTTTGGTGGGACAATTTAAATCAGTCAGTTCATCTTGAATCCATGTTTTTTTGACTGTGGGAGGAAACTAGAAAAAGCTTAGAAAAACATGGACACTCCACTCAGATCAGGATTTAAACCTGGATGCCCAGCACTGAGAGGCAAACGTGCTAACCACTAAGCCACCATGCTGCCCTCAATATTTAGTATATTTTATTACTTAGACATTGGGTGGTAGCTGGTTAGAAGAGTTTATCGAATTCACATCCCCAGCACTAAGACACATACATGCTAACCACTATCACCGTGCTGTGTCACCCCATGTTCATATAAATCAATTACATTAATAAATATTACACCCGCACCGGACCTGAATACAAAAAAAGGAGAGGTTGAGTTTATAGTGCATGACTGAACCTGACATTCAGATTGAAATATATACTGCTCAAAAAAATAAAGGGAACACTAAAAGAACACATCCTAGATCTAAATGAATATATTTAGACGTTTAGATATATTCCGTTGAAAATCTTCATTTAGTAGACAGTGGAATGCATTGAGAACAAAATAACATAAAAATGATCAAAATGTAAATTAAAATTATTATCCAATGGAAGTTTGGAGGTTACATTGTGTTGTTTAAGCGTTCCCTTTATTTTTTTGAGCAGTGTATTTGTTTTACCCAAATTTTTTGTTA
Source organism: Xyliphius kryptos (assembly GCA_025769995.1). Taxonomy (NCBI): domain Eukaryota; kingdom Metazoa; phylum Chordata; class Actinopteri; order Siluriformes; family Aspredinidae; genus Xyliphius; species Xyliphius kryptos. The sequence continues at coordinate 1,034 of JAOUQT010026245.1, forward strand.
GTCCTTAGAAACAAAGATGCAAAGGTTGTGACTTGGGATGTTCAATGCTGTTATTTCACCTCACTTATATGTCAGTTGATGGTGTGGTAATGAAATACTGATGTCCGAGAGAGCCCTAATGGAGTGTCTAGTTTTTCTTTTTCTGTTATAGTTGTACTCCGTATATGTTGTACATGATGTACTATGCAGAACGCTTACTGTTTTACATTATGTTGCTTTGACAATACATTTAGTGATTTTCTTTTTCAATTCCAACTATGCCTCAAATTTACAGGGATGCCCTCAGGGCTTCCATCTTTATCTTTCCCCAAACTAGCGGAATCCTACAAAAAAAAAAAAAAAACTACCAGAAATAATAATCTATCTGAACATTTATTAAAAGTTTATACCTGTTTAACCCAACTAACACATATATAATTTAATCCATTTTATGTTTTACTACATGGTGCCAGGCCTCATTGAGTCCTGGTGCCATTTATTTTTATTAAATGTTAAGGTTTTTTTCTTGCCATTGTTACCGTGGCTTGCTTTTTGTGAATGCAGGCCATATTAACATTATGTGAAAACGGTAGGAGTGAATAGATATAAAAGAAAGGAAGGTAATATGTTAGTTGGTTGGCGGGTAGGAAAAAAATATCAAAAGGAGGCAAGGTTGATTGTAAGCACATAGGTGGTGGTTATGGGCAAGACACCTGCAGAAACGTGAGATGAAGTGAGTGCATATAAATCAATTACATAAATGAATATTACATCAGCATCCAGACCTGAATACAAAAAGAGTAGAGATTTAGTTTATAGCATATAATTGAACCTGGAATTCAGACTCACTTCTTTTATTTTCAAAACTAGATTGAAATAGACTCATGTTGACTCAAGTTCTTGGTAAGTCCTTAGAGACATAGTGGTAAGTTGGTTGATTGCTTCATGGGTGCCTTTATTAGTCCCACAAAGGAGGAATTCATGTTCCCACATTGTAGAGCCATGGAGCTTAGCCCCCTTAAGGTACTCCAAGTTCTTATGGTCAGTGAATACAATAAACAGCATGCATACACCCATTAACCAATGCCGCCACTCCTCCAAAGCAATCTTAATGGCCAGAAGCTCCTGATCAGCAATCCAATAATTGCGTTCAGCAGCAGAAAGTTTGCATGAAAGAAACGCAATAGGGCACATAGTATTGTTCTTTTCGAACTGTTGAGACAGTACAGCCCCAACACTAAGAGATAAAGTGTCTACCTCCACAAATAATTGTTTTTTAGATGAGCCAATACTGGAGCAGAAGTAAATTGAAGTAAATGAAAATTCTTGATCAGCCTTAGCATTTCATTCTAAATGCTTAGGTATACCCTAAGGGAGACAGGTAAGTACAAGAGTAATAGTGCTAAAAGACTTGATAAACATCTGGTAAAAATTAGCGAATCCCAGAAATCTCTGAATCTCATGTATGGAGGAAGGAACCTGCCACTCCAGAATAGCACTAACCTTGCTCTGATTCATCTGAATGCCCTCAGCATAAATATGATAAACCAGAAAAGAAATATGATCGAGATGGAATTCGTACTTCTTAGCACGTACATATAACTGGTTTTGTAAAATACATTGTATAACTGCAAGAACATGTTGCTGAAGAAAACCAAAGAACATCAATAATAAATGCCTGGAAATCCCCAGGATTATTTGAAAGATCAAAAAGCATAGCCAAATATTCATAGTATCCAGTGTAAATACCAAAAGCTGTCTTCCACTCATCACCCCTCTGGATGCGCACCAGGTTATAAGCATTACGCAAATCCAATTTGGTAAAAACCTTGTATCCCGCAACCGTTCCAGGGCCAATGGCACCAGTGGTAGGGGATATCTTATGTGTTACTTGTTTAAGTGCGCGATGATCAATACAAGGTCGTAAACACGAATCCTTCTTGGGAACAAAAAAAATCCCGATGCCATCAGTGATTTAGACGAATGAATAATGCCCTTAGCTAGGAACATTTCTGCATTGCTTCCGTCTCAGCCAAAGTGAGAGGATATGGACTAACCTGTGGAAGCTTAGACACACTAATCAGGTCAATAGCACAATCATATTCTCGATGAGAAGAAAGACCGACCTTGGATTCAGAACCCTTGCCCAATACATGAGCTACTGAAGCATGATGTCAGAAAATACAATCCTGCAAAAACCTTCAGGACTGGCATGCCTAATAGGAAGCTGGAAACAATTGTCCAAACAGAAAGATGACAACTGGACATATCCGATATAGACCAGCTCAATACGGGGTCATGGCACCAAAGCCAAAGTAATAAAACCCGGATGAGGCGGATGACCATCAGCAGACTTAACATTAATAGGAACATGTATAGTATATTGGTGGAAAAATCCCACAAGCTAACAAATTCACAATCCATGAAATTGCAACCAGAACCAGAATCAATAAGAGCATTAGTACACACAGAAGTGTTGTTAATTTTAATTTTAACAGAAATAGTCAAAGTTCTCTGTATGAATGAATGACAAGAGCTAAACATTAAATTAATAAATTTGCCAACACCAGTCACATGGGACACCTGATTATTAGAACACGAAGGACAGGATCCAAGTTCGCGTTCACTGCTTGCACAAGAAAAATGCATAATCCACCACAATTACAATGCTCACATTCCACGATGGAAAGGCGGCTGGAAGAACGTAGGCTGATTAGCCGAATAGCTGTAGAGATGAGGTCGTTGAGGGACATATCCGCGTCCCGGAGCGTGAACTCCTTGCGGATCTTCTAGCAAAGTCCAGTGCGAAAAACAGCAATGAGTGTGGGTTTGTTCCACATCCTCTTCACAGCAAGTGTACGGAAGTCCAAGACAAATTATGCCACCGAGTGCAATCCCTGTCGTGAATTCCAATAACACCAGCAGAGCGGCCATGATGCGGATGATGAAAAGTGTTTTTAAATAGCTTCATACATAGTTCAAAGTTACTCATCTCAGGCGTGCCCGCACTCCAGAGGGCAGAGCCCCAAGACCAGCCTGACCAGGCAGGTGCAAAATTACAAACGCTACATTCTGTTCATTGGTAACCCATGGTCGTTCAGCCAAAACAAAGAACACTGCAGAAAAAAGTTCTCACATAACTCAGAATTTCCGCTGAATTGTTCTGGGTCAGCGTTCGGCAGAGGTGAGGGCTGCGACTCCATCAACATCTGAGCAGAAGCAGACAAAAGAGGTGCTGCTGTGTCAGCATCAGAGATGTTGGAAATCCGTTCCAGGTGCGTCTTGCCATCAGACACAGAGCCAATCACTGCAGACAAACCACAGATTCCCTGATGTAGTTCACCCAGAGATAATCCGTGCTTGCGAACAGCTGTAGCTTGTTCCGATTCGGTGGAAGATGACGGATCCATAATAATATTCTGGCGTTTGTTAATGTTATCCTTCTGTGCAATAACTGAGCCACAGACCAAACCAGTAAGTAGAACACTGTTTATTAAATAATAATCCAGGAAAGGTACCTGTGGAAACACCCAACCAGGAACAAAATTGCCGCTGTGAGGATCGGAAAATAATCCGAACAACGTATCTGCGATAAAGGAGATCGCCAACGCCGCACACACACTACTAAGGAACCAAGGGCTAGAAACAGCACGAAAAGGCGAATAGGGAGCGCATACTACAAAGAAGAAACGCACGTGAATAAACACAACTTCATCTTAAAAAGACAGAAGAGGGAAGTGAACCGGAAGGAAAGATCAGAACTCAGGAGACAGATTACGAGCAACACTAATGGAGGAAACATTAGAGATAGACGGGAGTGTGGATGAGACCTCTCCTAATCGTAATGGTTACTGGGTAAAACCAAACTCAACCCCCTTCTATGACAGATTTTGTTTTTGTTTTTTTGTGCAGTTTTATTTTTCATTTAGACAATTGCTTTATATTTATTATATATGCTTTCATACTAGGTATTTAATTTATTTTCCAAGTCTCTCCTGGTTTTTTTATGAAAAGAGAATTCTGGATCATTTATTAATTTAAATATAGTCTCACAGTGGAATTGAGTGAATGTAGCAGGTTCTGTAAAGTGTTGAAGTTTGAGCGTAAACAAATGGCACAAATCAACATGAAATACAGTGTTTTCAAATTGTGAAATATTATCAGGAAGGCAGCTGAGGCAATGCATTATGGTTCAAGGATGATTTAGCAACATCAACACCATCAATCATTTGTGTCTCTCATGCCACTATTCCATCATCTACAGATGCATCAATGAAGGTTGAGGTCTGTGAAAATAGGGAATTACAAAGTTTATCAACATATCGACTACTTTGACAGAGAGAAAAACTTAACAAAGAAAAGCTTCAGAAAATAAGCCCTGCGTTTTTTTCCCCTAACCACAGGGAGAAAAGCTTTTGTTTTACGGACCATGAAACCCTGTCCCCCACAACTCCAAGTACTCACGAAAATAACAAATGGCACCTAAAACAAAAACACCTGTTTTATTGCGTATGAAAATACAGTAGAACATCATTTAAGAAAACATAACTTTTGGATAAGTGGTTGGCACGTCCGCCTCTCAGCACTGGGGTTCGAATCCCAATCTGGGTGGAGTTTCCATGTCCTCACCGTGTCCGTGTGGGTTTTCTCAGGGTTCTCCAGTTTCCTCCCACAGTCCAAAAACTTGGATTCTAGGTAAAGTGAATGCTCTAAATTGCCCTGTATGGTGTATGTTTTTGTGTGAGTGTGTGCCGAGTGAGAGAATGGTGCCCTGTCCTGGGTGTATCTTCCTAGCACGAGATGTTCTCCCTTAGATCAACATTGGGAACCCCACCTCGATCTTAGTAGCGGATGACAATAGATGAATGTAACTTTTGGGCTGTGTGTACCTCTCATTTATGAATCAGTGATTGGAGCTCCGCTACAAAATAATTACATAATTTAATGTAAATTCACATTTAACAACATGAACAAAAATCTGACTTACAAATGCCAACAAATTAAGTTTTAAGTAGAGAAGAGTTGATGCATAAAAGTAAGAACTATAGTGTGTTTTGTCATTTATGAACCTCATTTGACGACACTTCAATCTGCCCATGGCAGGATATCACCCAAGATGGTAGCTATTGTTGTCTAAAGCTACATTATTTACATAAACAGAAACATATTAGGACAATCAATCATTTAGCCAACCATTTTGGAGAATTTTATGCTTCCAAATTTGTTGGAATAGTTTGAAAAAGACCATTTCTTTTCCTGTACAACTGCTTCACCTGTGCAGTAAGCAATGTCCATTAAAGCATGACTGGGTGAGTCTGGTGTGAAAGAAATTTACTCACTCAAAGAAAGCCCTACCTGCAACCCTAATTCACATCTTTAAAATTACATTGAAGGGAGGTTTAGAAACAAATCGTTAAATGGGCAAAAATTTCATTAGAGACACTACGAAATATAGTAGAAAAAACTTGACAGGAGAGTGGAAAATGGAAATAGGGACCCATATGTTTAATGTACAATTACCTTTGTCTATTTGCCAAAGGAAGAAATAAGCACAACAATGTTTAAGCAAACTCAACAAAAACCATCGTATCTTATTATTCAATAAGTCATGCCCATCTAGAGGAGAACATTTCGGGCACTGAGCAAATACACCCAGAACAGAACGGCAAGCGATCGCTGGGCACACACTCACTCACATAGCCACACACTATATGGGGCAATTTGGACCATTCATTCATTCATTCATTCATTCATGTTCCGGGTAATCTTCTATGAGGGTCACAGAGGGTTCCCCATGCCCATCCAGGAGAGAACATCTCGGGCACACACACACACACAATGCTATATGGGGCAATTTAGAGCAGTCAAATTACCTGGAATCCATGTTTTTGGACTATGGGAGGAAACCGGAGAATTCAGAGGAAACCCATGCGGACATGGGGAGGACATGGAAACTCCTCCAGATTGGGATTCGGACCTGGAATTCCCAGTGCTGCCAACGTGCCATCATGTTGCCCCCAAAGGAACCAATTCAACCAAAATAGCTAAAACGAATGATGGATGTCTGATGAAGTGACCATTCAGCATCAGCATTAAGGTTGAAGAAACCTAAACTTAACTTCTATCCAAGAATATTCTAGATCTTTACATGATGTATGTTGCAAATTTACTGTGTATTTCACTAAAGGTCTTTCAAAAACCCCAAACATCTCTGAAGCAAACGGTAGAAAGTTCCATTAAAGGCAGGTGTAAAAAGAAGAGGAATTGACTGGAATTGTTTAAAAATGACATATGCCGCTGTGACATCATGTTTTGCACATTGACAGCTTTATAGCGAGTATGGAATGAAGCTGTGCTGATGAAGGCACTGTACACGTTGCAGGAGATGATTATGGTGGGCTCACACATGCAGTTGTATTCTGTACTATACACAATGCAAGTCTCACGTTTTAAACTGACCAAACGGGTATTTTACAGCAAACACAAGCGACTACATTGGCATTCGATGTCAAACGAGGTATTTCTCTAAACACGCCTCTTTACAAAGGTGTTTTAGGAGGAGAATATACACAGATCATGAAGCATCCAAATGCCAAATGGATCCCGATGCCCCGCTCGACTGAGGTAGAGACGGCTGTGAGGTAGCTTTGATGACGCAGACAAAACACAGACAGGCGCAACAAAAAGAACTCAAAATGCAGAAGAGGGTGGTAAATAAAAATGGGGGCCCAAACACAAAAAAACAGAAGCAACTGAAAGCAGAAAGAGGAGGAGCACGCTACCTTGCGTTCTGGACAACCATGACTTGGCTGAACCATTCCAGAGATTTTTGAGGATTGCAAAAGCGGACAGACACAGAAAACAGTCAGAGGAAACAAGAAAAGAAGACCGAGGGAGAACAAACACACAGAGGAAGGAAACTGTCAGCCTGAACACTCCGGCTGGGGTGCACCCCGAATCAGATACCTAATGGAGCAAATATAAACCATCTCCCATCATCAGCCAGAGGACTGAACGGTCAGGTAATGCGCTCTAATCTCATAAACACTCCAGTTATAGCCATTAAGAGATAGCAGATATGCCATTAAATCTGCAAATGCGGGAGAAATCCGTATCGATTTTGCAGAAACCCATCGGGGTTTCAGGCTGATGGAGCAGAGCGTGGGGAGGTGCTACCAGAGCAGATAAACATCTACGACCGTGAAGAGAAACCTGCACTTCTGCTTCGCAAAAAAGTGTTGCCTTTGTGTCGTTGGTGTGAGTGATGAATAATGCAGAAGGGATTGTTCTGAATCATTAATCAGAGGAAAACAGTGTTCGCATGGAAGTTTAGTTCTGTATTCACCATCAACTGAATACTGACGGAATAGATTTCGCAGGTCGCCAAGCTCCAGAGATTCCGGTGTTTATTTTTACCCAAGACAGGAAGTCGAAATAAAAAATGCATGATGTCGTATCCGACGTGAAAGACGGGAATGTTTTCATCCCTCCAGAGAAATCCGATGATGGGGAACTTTTATCAAAACTTGGTAAAAGTGGACTGATGCAGAAGAATCGAGTGTATTTATAATTTTGAACTTATTTTTGAATGTTTTGAATATTATTGAATTCTGATAACTTGAGGTTCTTCAGAGTCTTATTTGTTTTGGCTTCCGTGTGAACAGCGCTGACATTCAGTGATTGCTTATAGCTTAACTCCTCCAGAAGAACTTTCGCTTTGGTTCCAGGTGAGATTCCCTGGCCTTTTCTCCTGTGGAAATTTCCCAAATGGTTCCTGATATTGAACACGTCTTCCAAAGCTCACGTCTACAGCTTGATACGGGTCTATGAGCTCCTCAATGACTGCTGGTCTGTGTAATATCTTGTTTGCCATCAGTGTTTTTTGTGTTCTGGAGTGGTAGCTCAGTGGTTTTGGGTGTTGGGCTATTAATATGAAGGTTGAGGGTTCAGGTCCACTGAAGTTACCAATGTGGGTCCTTGAGCATGGATCTTAGCCCTCATTGCTCCAGGGTCCTGTTTCAACCCTGTGTTCTGACTGCAACCATCAAGTCGGGATGGTTGTAAGTCTCTTTGGATAAAAGTGTCTGCTAAATGACCAAATGTATGTGATCCCACACTGTTCTTCTTTCAGAACACCTTTAGAGCATAGAGTGCGTTCTGGGTTCTTGATCATCTTTCTATCTTTCCTAATAAATTGCATATTCTGATTTTCCTTCATCTGAATTTTCCCACAGTGGGACTAACTAAGGCCTCTCTTAGCTAAGCTTAGCTTATATTTTTGATCCTGTACTGCACGGATTCTGATCATCTGTCTATAACCAACACCTTCATTGATTTCTGTGTTTATAAATACAGTACAGGCCAAAAGTTTGGACACACCTTCTCATTGGATCCTTTTTTTGTATATTCTGACTGAAGGCATCAAAACTATGAATGGACACATGAGGAGTTATGTACTTAACAAAAAGAAATAACTGAAAACATGTTTTTTTATACTAGTTCTTCAAAGTAGCCACCTTTGCTCTGATTACTGCTTTGCACACTGTTGGCATTTTCTTAATGAGCTTCAAGAGGTTGTCACCTGAAATGTTTTTTCCAGTGTGTCTATAAGGGTTCATTAGTCTAATTAATTAGAATGCCAACAGTGTGCAAAGCAGTAATCAGAGCAAGGGGGGTTATTTTTAAGAAACTAGAATATAAAACGCTTTGAGTTATTTCACCTTTTTTTGTTAAGTCCATAACGCCTCATGTGTTCATTCAGATTTTTGATGCCTTCAGTGAGAATATACAATGTAAATAGTCGTGAAAATACAGAAAACGCGTGGAATGAGAAGGTGTGTCCAAACTTTTGACCTGTACTGTACATTGTACAGATATAACGTACTGAGATGATATAAAAGAAACACAACAAGAAAAAAGACATAAAGAATAATAACACAAAACATGTACACACAAAACAGTCCCACGCACTGAACACAGAACACACAAACACACACACACACACACACACACACACACACACACACACACACACACACACACACACACACACACACACACACACACTACTCACCCCCTGCCTGGTAGAAGATACACTTTAACAAAAGGGTCTGAATATCCGTTGTTGTCTCGTGGTGCGAGGTTTCGTGCTTGTAGAACGTGGACGATTAAGTTTCCCATATTCTTGTCATAATTGATTTGGAGCTAAAAAAAAATATATGAGGGACTGTGTTAAAGGCTAAAGGTCAAGTCTGTTATTCAGTATCGTTGTCTGAAGTATATCTAAGATCAGAAACTTAGCGTCGTGTCCTACGACATGCTGCTGGGTAAACTGGAGACACTAATTTGCCCCAAAATGCAAATCAGAAGCATGTGGTTCTTCTCTGTGATGAGCCGGTTGCATGAGCTGTTCAGGTTGGTGTTCCATCATGAACTTTCTCTGTAAATGATTTCTATTACGGTTTTGAAGGGTCTTTGGGAGTTTGCACGGCAGTCAAACACTGATGTTGGACGAGAGGTTCTGTCTCACAATCACTGTTCTAGTTCATCTCTTCATCTCAGAGGTGTTTGATTCGGTTAAGATCGGAGCTTTGTGTGAGCCAATCAAGTTCTTCCACGTCTACCTGACTTTATGGACTTTGCTTTGAAACAGGCCTTCCCTAAAGTGTTCTTTTAAAGTAAAAGGTTGAAGTAAGTGCTGCAGGTTAAAAGGCAATTGTTTTTGACGGAGTTTATATTTCGAATGAACCTATTATTGTAGAGTGAGGTTTGTGACGATTGAAAATCTTAAATGAATCTGTGGAATGAATATAATGTGAGTTCTGAATGCGGTGTCCGAGTGATGGCCTCACGTGCGTTCATCAGGGCATTCCAAGGACATGATAAGGGCTGATGGAGCCAAGTTTCAGCTGTGTAGGTCACCAGAAAGGTACCAATCCATCTACGGTGCTGCGTTTGATGGCGATAGCAAACGAACAACCGAATATAAGAAAGCGGGATGCCGTTTTTCCAAGGACATGGTAGGGAACCATGATGCCAAGTTTCAACCTTGTAGGTACTCAGGGAGACCCTGATGTGACACTAGAGGGGTCTCTTTGGATTTTGGTGGACTGAACAACGACAAATCTGATTCAATTAAGAAAAAAAATGTATAAACAGAAGATTTAAACTTACTTGTATATCACCAGTGATTGGATGAGGTTGGGGTTTTAGAGTCTCACCCGGCTGAAGATGAAATAAAAACAATAATGTGAATGAGATGAGATTATTATATTATATATATAATATCTAATCCACTACGTTACCTTGTTGCTGTGCCGTTTCTTGCTGACAGAAGGAGATCCAGGTTGCCCAGGACTCGGGACGCCGCTGGAAGCAGTGGATGCTGTAGCCGAGTGAAGATGTCCTGCCTTCTCCAGCACACTGAGCACAGAGGCAGGAGCCTGCTGCTGAGAAACCTTCTGCAGCTCTGCCGCCAACTGCTTAGGGTCAACACCTGGAGAACGTTGGTGTTCAGCTGCGACACACACACACACACACACACACACACACACACACACACACACACACACACACAGACAC